>JAVQJF010002563.1:25000-67010 GCA_036023855.1 Gadopsis marmoratus
TAATCCAGAGTAAATTTAAATGTGTAAACAGTTTCAGAGCTGCAAAGCCATGTGTTTGTTTCTGTCTCCATTGCAGGCAAAAAAAAAGTGCTTGTTTATGTCCATGTGCTTGTTGTGGCTCATCCAGTTTCACTGTAATCTTGGAATCTGGCGACGTTTTTTAAGAGTCCTGCTGGTTTGTGCTTATGTCATTAAATAGATTAGGCAGTTGTCCACGTCCAAATCCATGTTTATCCAGTGATTTGTCAAAAGTGATCATACAGTATACTTGCTGTACCCTGCCTATGTTTAGTTTGTTCATCAATGTTGAATTCTGCAGCAGGCTTTCCAAAAGGAACTGTAACTGCCCAACGCTGTTCCTCGCAGCACTAAACCTCCAAACAGCACACTTTCAGCAATACTCTTTGACCAAGGTAGATGCAAACAATGCAGCTATTAAACAACCTGCCTCAGTCCTGTTTTTCCTCCTGCCTTCTTCACTCCCACACAGAGCATCCCACCTACTACCCCCTCTGCTTTCCAGGATCGCTGAAGGGTTGCTGAGCGTGGCTGCTGAGATAACGTCTCCTCCCAGGAGCCCTGTCAGGACCCGCTTCCCCTACTCTAGTCCTCCACTTCACAATCAATGCATTGTTAAAGGTATTTCCTAATTCAGCTTAAAATGAGGCAGGCTGAGTGGTGCAAGGTGGTGCCCATTACACCAGGATCTGTAAGCCCCTGCTGTGCAGCCAAGATAAGCTGTATGCCAGGGATACAAGCCCAAGAAACTTGCACACCTGCACACGCATCAAGACAGGCAACAACACGCGCTTCTTTGAACTACACGCCTAAATACACACACAAGCTGCCAAATTTCCTGTAACTGTCAGCAGAACTGCCATCAGCGGAGAGGCTGGTTTTCACACTGCCTCTCCAAAATAATACATGACATGACAACACATGCCGAAACTATAATCTTTATGATTGTTATAGTAGACTGCAGCTGGATTGTGTTGATCTGATCTGTTGTCAGATATCACGACATTGATTCTCTAAGCCACAGCATGCTCAGCATTCTGTCCAACTGCTCTAGGGTGAGACCGAATGACGGATTATAATTAAATAAGTGACCTCTTAAGCAGAGATCAGACAAGACTCTATCCTGACTGTGTAGAGAAATCAATATCCAACCACCTCATGGATCAATTGGTTTTTATGCTTGCTGGATTACTGGGGAAATCAGGATTGTTTACCACCAATGTTTTCCTTGTCCAGCTACTATAAATGGCCTCAGTCTATTGATATGGAACTCCCACCCACTCTAAGATCAGCCTCAGTCTGCATCCCTCAAGGATAACCTGAATTAGAAGGGTAACAAAATCCCAGTGTAACTTCCTGTTCCTTTCCTTGCCCTCTGAGTCTCATCATGTTGGTTAAACCTCTATCTTTAATCCGTCAGTGAGGACTGTCAGCGCATTCGTAGCTTGGAAGTCTTGTCTGAAAGGTCCATCGCCCTGTGTGCTGCCAGCGACAAGGTGTTAGAGCTGCTAATCCTCATTCAAGGCTCTACTACACCTGTATCCTTTCCAGAGGCAGTGTAATGCCAAACTCTGGCTCCTAACACAAACCACACACACACACACACACACACACACACACACACACACCTCGTACGCACAAGCACACTGGAAAGCTATCTCCACTCAATGAGGAGCATGATAACTTGGGAAAGTCAAACTCTGGAGAGCAGGTGCTTATCAAGCTGCAGCGAGGTGTCAGACGTGCTCAGCAGGCAGGTGTGCTCCAGCTGACACGCCCTCTATCCATCTCCATCTCCTCTCCATCACCATACACCTCTATCTACCTGACTATCAGTCCTACATGATTATTGCAGTGGAGTGTCCAGGATCATCCCCTGCATACCATGCTTTCAGAATAAAATATGGTATGAAATGGCAAACAATCCTGAAAAAAGCCTATATTCCTCTATTAAAGCATTGGGTGTAAAATGATGTCCTCATGTGGCACAAATGCACCTGTAAAAGTTAGTCCATCTTCAGTCTGCAGCAGGAAAATGAGGGAATTTCAGGAATGGCAGTCAGTAAGTCCATTTTAATCCTCCTTTTGTCCTCTGGCCATTCTATTTGAAATATCCACAGGAGGGTGTTTGTGCTTAAGAAAAGAAATAAAAACCATGGTGAGTATTCCAGGTGGTTAGAGGGTTGAGCAGAGTGCAGCGCCTGTCTCAGGTCAGTGATAAATCACCATCAGCAGCCTCACAAGATGAGAGGAATCACTAACGCCTGATTGGAGGATACTTCTTGGCTTCTTCCCTTGGGCGCGACAGTAAATGCACTCCCCCACTGCAGCGGGGGGGAACACAAAAGGCGGTTGTTCCCCAGCGGTGAAGGAGCCTGCTGATCTGTACGCTGCACTACTACTGAAGCTGAATTCGTCTGGATTTTACACTGTATAATTTCTCTCTCTCTCTATCTCCCCCCACCACCACCACATTTCTCTCCATTTCCAGGGCTGGGCTACTGCTCTCTTTTCTAGTCCCTTATAATTTTTACCCACACCTCATTTACTACCCTCTCCCTCCTCCTCACTTTCTCCTCTCTCCTGTCTCTCTCTGCTTGTCTGCAGGCAAGAGAGCAAGCACTGGAAAGCCTATGCATACAGTTTGAGCAGGACAGGACGAGATAACCAACAGAGCTACATGAAACTGAATGAAATATCAAGGTGTGAATGCACTGCACCGTCAAGACACGCAGACAAGCAGGGAATAGGATCGTTCATCTTATGGCATGTAAGCAATTCCGTGTCACCCTGAGTGGTTACGATATGGTATTAGAAAGAAAAGGATGGTTGCACTTTTTCATACCAGCAAAAGAAATGCCCAAAGCAGGTAGAGAGCTCATGGCTGGCTGTGCATTTAGATGAGGCTCTGCGCTGCCACAACGAAGGAGGGAAAATAAGCACGGGGGAGAAAAGAGGAAAAACAAGTGAATAACAGGTGTGACAGGATGAATTGAAAGATATGGAAGAGAGCCAAGAGAGAAAATGCAAATGACTGTGTGGGAGAGCAGCGGAGAAGCAGGGATGGGGTGGAACAACGGTTTTCTGCAGTAATCAAAATGACCTGCTGATGGTGTGTGTGTGTGTGTGTGTGGGGGGGTGCATATAGAGATATAGTATCTGCCCAGCCTGGGAGATATTCAGTAATAGTCCTCTCTCCTGTTCTCCCTGTGACACTCTACACACAATCAGAACACCGCTCACTGGCTAATTTTTCATTTTAAAAAACTGCTTTACTGGCACATTCACTGCTTCAGGGCTGGAGAAGTGAGACAGTCCAGGGACCGGACAGGGTGAGAGTCGCTGATAACAACACGCTAAGAAGAATTCTCTTCACGGTTACACAACCACACTCAGGGTTGACCTTTCTATGTGGACACTGTAATCTTCTACCTGTCAGTTTCCTACTTTTCCATCTTCATGTGCTTGATCTCTCTCTCCCTGCTACAGAGTCATTTATCAACTGCCAAGAAATAAAGAACAACTTCTAATAATAAGCCTGCAGTGCTCTGTCACTCATTTTGTGTTTTTACCTGCTGCTCGCACTCCCTCTCTCTCTCAACCCCACACAATTTCAACCTCCCGGGTTGTGGTATTTGCTGTAAGCCAGTCTGAAACAGGATTTCATGGTGGCTGTGTCTGGTTCAACAGGCTTACACATATTTTAGCCCATCTCAGAATGCTTCAGAGCCACTAATACTGAATGCCCCCCACACAGTTAACACTTACTCACACCAACACACATGGAAAAAAAGACATCTCCTTGTCTTGTTGTGTGTTGCTCTCGTGCGTCACTCAGCCCCATTCTGTCTGCTTTAGATCTTCAACACAAAAGGTCAGTGTGTTATGTGGAAACACTTTGAAATGTCAACTGCCTGCTACACAAGGCAGAGAAAAGTAGAGATCGGCATCAAATTTAAATGGACAGATCCAGCTGGTACAGCTCGTGTCATGACCTGTTTAAAGCTTAAATACCAGCGCTTGTCACCTCACATTATCCACCACTGATTCTTGCACCTCTTTCACAACTAACTGAACAAAGGGCAGGTAGCCTGGAGTATGCCGCCCTTCTATTTCTCCACTGAACTCTACCTTTGGTCTGACATTAGTATACCTCCACACAGATCCCGACCCGCCATAAGTAATGAACATAACTGCAGAGCAAAAGCTGAAAGACATTCACGTCTTAGTGTTCCTGTGATATTCTACAAGACAGCGAGTTGTGCATTATCAAAATGAAACAGAGGAATTGTGAGCTTTTGTCTCATAGAAATGTTAATGGCAAATATTATGCATACATGAGTAAAAGAAAAAGAAGGTAGAAAGAGCAGTATTTGACAGAGACTCAGCAGAGAAGTTTCTCAAAGGGAATGAAAAGGGAAGAAGAGAAGTAAGGGTAAGAGTAAGAGCTGGAGAGATGAGTGAACAGGGGGCGATTAAAGCAAAAGGAATAAAAACACGTAAAAAGAAAAGAAAAAAGAAAAGCTGCCTCTTTCTTTCCAGTGAGGCCTTCCTTTTCTTCAGAGAGAGGAAAAGCAGGGACGCAGAGGGCTGATAGCAGCAGAGCAATGGACTACTGGTAGATTTTTGACAGTGTTCTCATTATTTATTTACTGCTCTGAGGAAAAGACTGCCAGTATATAACACGCTGCTGCAAGAACCATATTCTGTGTTTTTTTGCATGTATGTGAATGCATACAACGTGACTGCCATATCATAGCAAGGGTTATGACGACCCCCTCGCATTCATTCACATTCTGGAGAAGTCACTGTGTGGTGGAGGAAACGGTGATGGCCAGCTGCCTCAAGGCGGCACTCAGACGGCATGAAATGAGCCTGTCGAGAGACAGGTGAATTGAAAGAATGCAAGAAAGGGTGAAGACAGAGAGGAGGGGTAACTGTGTATAATCGTTGTTGAATGGAGGAAATTTTGGTCAGCAAAAGCATGGACTGGCTGAGGAAAATAGAGTCAAGACAGGAATCAATACTGATGTACACCAAGAGAATACACACAGGCAGACACTGTGCTGCTAACTGATCAACTTTTGCAAAGGTAGTAATCTCTAATCCCTAATGTGTGTTTAATTTGGTTGTTGTTTAAACTAGCTTGATGAAAAGAACATTGTGCTGCACTCTTGGTGGATTTGTCCAAGGCTTTTGATACTGCTGATCAGAACAGTTTGTTAAATCAAAATAGTTGAAAAAGGTGTCCCACAGGGATCAATATCAGTCTCGTTGCTATTTATTCTATACATAAATAATATCCATTTTCTAACCAAGCACTGCAATGCTATGTTGTATACCATCTTCTGTACTTCAAACCAGGCCTTCCTTCTATATTACATTCTGCCTGTGATGGCTAGTCCTCCTTTTATTAAGTGAGCGTTCATTCTAATCTCCAAAAAAGACAAGCCTTTGATGTTCATCCTCAAATCCATCTCCTCAATAAAAATATAATAGATAAAGTACAGCATTATAAGTAGTTAGGAATTTGGTTAAATAGCAGATTGTCCTAAAAAACCCATGTTAAACACCTCACTCAAAAACTAAAAAGTCAAATTGGAGTCTTACAGTGGACAAAGCATGTTTCCCCTTCAAAACATGCAACAACAGTATACAGTTTACTATACTATCTACCGTGCACTGGATTATGGAGATATCCTGTATGATCATGCTGTTGCCACTACCCTTAAACTAACCATAGTGCCATTTGATCCATTGCTCAAGATAGCTGTCACACTAGCTATAATCCTATGCTATCTATGTTGCCGAGATATTTAACATCCTAGCCTAGCTGAGTTCACAATGAACAACCCTGACGCCAGATCACAGAAATGAAAAGCTTCTTGTACCAACTCTGGTTTCCGACACTACAGTATGCACTTTACTACTGGAACAAACTGCAAAACAAATTGAAGTCACAGACATTCCACTGACGCACTTTAAAGTTATGCTTACTGATATTTTTGATAGTGTTTAATGTGATAGTTTCAATTAGTCTGTGTGGGTGTGATGATGTTTTGTGCGACTGGGAAGTCTTGTTGTAGTCTTTTGCATGAAATATTCATCTTAGGAACACTACCTGAATAAACCAAGCTCAATGTAACAGGGCGGAAACCATTCAGTGAAGAGTTTGATGTTAAGCATCATGTTTCAACGAGAGCTCCAGCCAAAGAGGGAGATGTTGTAATGCCATGTAAATATCAAAGGTATATATATAGAGAGAGATTTTTTTTTATGAAAGGGAGAGAGGCAAGACAGACAAGCAGACACACTTGAGAGATGTTGAGCAGTATAAAGAATTGGATTATCTGTCTATCATAAGAGGCTGACTGGCAAGTGCGACATGTAAGTCCTCTTACACAAATTAATGACTTTTCATGGTAGTCGGGGAGATGGCTCCAGGGACAGGAGGGGCGTTATTCCCTAATGTCAACCCATCACTGTTCTCAAATCTTCACTCATCACAACTCCATACCCTCTATTCCCAATTCTCATCTCGCTCTGCTATCGTATCACAACGCACTTAACGCAGAGCAGGGCTGGGACAGTAAGAGGAGCAGAGGGGAGTAAAGGGGACGTTGGGGGTGAAGAGGAGAGGGAGGTGAGGGATTGAGCAAAATGGGGGAAATGGGAGAGACAAACAGTTTGGAAACAGAGGGGGTGAAGGGAGCATAAGAGAAAGTTGGGTGGAGGAGGAGAGGTGACTGAAGGAGCAGGTTGAGAAACAAAGGGATCTGAGAGAGAAAAACACCAAACAAGTGCAGCGGGCGTTTGAATTTTCCAAAGGCAAAGGTGATTACCACGGTACCGTAGGGGAGGAGGAAGGCTTAGTGAGAATGGCCTAATTAATTTCAGTGCTAATACAGAGACCACAATGTGGACTCTTTATCTCCTACGCCTGGATGACTGCTCGCACCAACCCCAGTCTCAGCCTGCACACATGAATTCATATATAACAGCATGGACAGAAACCTGGCGTTGCATTAAGACAACAGGAGGGTGGATGGCATAGGAGCATCAGGTAGATTATCGGATTAATAAAACCTCAGTGAGAGCTAACTGAATTTTCTTAATTGATGTATTATATGAGATTGTAACTTTGTAAACCTGCTGGCTGTGTGAAGACTCCAGCTGTGAGATTCCAGATTATTCCCAGGCAGTTTTCCTTTCCCAATGCTTTGTCTTCACTGGCTCTTAAGATCAATAAAGACAATATCATTCACCCAGCAATGTATTTAATAGTCAATATCAGCAGCCTTCGCTTCCACTTGCCCACAGGGACACACACATACACACCTTGATGCATTATGAAGAGAGAACGTACAAAATCCCATTAATTCCACTCCATCCCTTCCTCTCCCCCCTTAGTGATCTCACCTAATGCAATCCCCAATGGCTGACCACTGTCTTAATGCCTGCTTTTATAGCCAGAAGCTTTGACATTATTCTGGTCCACCTCTGGCTGACAGCTGAGCTATAATTTTTCAAACACAAAAAAAATGTTAAAATTCCATTCAAATTGCTCTTTTGATACAAGCACTGCAATACAATGTTAAATGTAAATGGTGTTTCTGTGTAAACACACATAAGCCTCACTCAGTGAAGATGCTGAGTCCCCTCAGTATAAGCTATAATAAACAAAACTTATCCCACCCAGGTGTTTTAAGACATGTGCAAGCTGTGGCTCTCCTCCTCCCACATACTCCTACTTATTTGCCCCAGGCTCAGGCAAATCAATATATCATTAGCCAGTCTCTTCACTCACCCCGATGTTCTCCATCCACTCCACTCTTACTCTGTCCTCCCCTCACATTTCACACTATTTCATGCTGTTTTTCTCCCTTTAGCTCGTCTCTTATCTTCACCCCTTTGGCCTCCACCTCCCCACTCTCGCTCCAGCTCTGCGTCTGTCCTTTGTGTATTTCCCTGAACCCGCCGCTGATGTGTGTGAAAGAGGGATAAAATGGGTGAGGGAAGTAGGGGGGCTAAAGGTGGAAAGGGGGAGGCATTGGAGCCATATCAGGTAGAGATGGAGATAGCGGGTGAGGGCAGGCGCTGCAGAAATTTGAAAAGGTGGGAAAGCAGGGAGGAGATGGAGAGCACAAGGGGGAGGGGAGCCTTGCTGGCTGGCTGTGTGGGTGAAATGAATGTGTAATTGCGTTGTAGTGGCTCAACCCTTCACCAGACAGCTGAACTGAGTGATGGCAGGAGCGACAGCCGCAGCCCTCCCCGGTGGAAGTGGCTGAGCCTGTGGGTTGCTGTGCTGTCGGGTAAACAAGAAAAGGCTGTTAGCATCAGTGTGCAGGCACCAACACCACCAGGTAGCAATGCGCCCAGACCCACTACTGCAAAGTATCAAACATGGCAGGCGATGAGCATACATGGGACAGGACTGCTTGGAGCCAGCATGAATTATGGTCATTTGGATTGGTGAAAGAAAATGTGTATAGAAGGGGAATTTTTAAAAAATGACACAATATATATTTTAACCGTTAAAAATAGGGAGTTTATTATTGGCCCACTTGTGAACAAAAACAGTGCGGGATTGGCTTGTTTCTTCTATCTCCTCTCCTCACCCAAAACAGTCCACCCATTCACTCACAGCCCACCCCGCCCTTCTTACACTTTCTTTTTTTTATATTCTCGCCTCAATTTCCTCTTTATTTTCTTTCCCCCCTCCCCTTTCCCTCCACTTAGACCGGTGCGAGGAGGGGTGAAGAAGAGGGTAATTAAAATGTGGATGCTGTGCAGTGAAATGAAGCCAGTACAAAGACACACCTCATCCCTGAGAGATGAAAATATGAATGGAATAAAACCGATTGTGGCATAAGGATACAGAAATAGGTAAACAACATGTTGTTTCGGATGTTGTTTTCATCAAATGTAGCTGACTTTGGTGACCCACCTTCCCCTCTCACACACACAAACACAAGGGGAAAGCAGCAGTACAGAGCTTTGATTGATAGCTCCAGGACAACAGCAACGAAACAGGTGAGATAATGACAGCTCACAAAAAAGAAGAGAGGAATCAGATCCCAGAACCTGTACCATGGTTACTGCAGAGAGAAGGATTGGCAAGACCAGAGAGGGTGCAGATGGAGGAGTCACCTTGAGGGAGGAAAGGAGGGAGGGATAAGGGACACAGTGGCAATGCCAATTTATTTCTTTTCAGGTCATAAGCTTGTAGATATTGAGAAACATACTTGAAGAGCAACAAAACTGTGTCCTGAAGTTGAGTATGGAATTCATGATTGAACAAAAAGGTTACAACACGTCATGTGTTATAACCTGTAAGTGAAAATCCTGTAATCCTGAGAAAATCCTCACAGGTGTCAGCTACTCTTTGCATTCATGTCTGTTTTGTACAAAACCAGCCGGTCTGCTCAGTGGTGAACACACACTGGCGTCAGTAGGACTCTGATCTTTCTCTCAGTGGAGGTGCAGGTGGAAATTAAATTATATTGATTTAACTCTCAGATGCAGCTTTATAGATTGACTGATTTCATATCAGAATATGAATAGAAAACAGCTCGCCTGGGTTGCTGTTTATCACAGCTACACATTCAGGTTTGAGCTCTGTCGTGAGATATTTCAGAAGGACTCAAACAGGCAGAGTAAGTGTGGAGGATTCATCAATTTTATCAATTCACGTAATATATATTTTGACATGAATTGCCAGAGTTTATGTCAAATGGTTCTATTTAAAATGGTGTCAGGTGTTGCTGTTATTTTACTGTTATTGTGAAATCCTAAAAACACCTAAGAGGATTACACGTCCCCTCATTAAACAACAGTGACATCTATTGGTGGAGTGCTGACACAGACTCAGAGGAAGTATGTTGAGATTCTATATTTTTCTTATTGTCAACAGAAGAATGAAAGAAACAAAACAATGGATTGATCTGTTATATCATTCCTCTGTGCCTCCAAAAAGTATTAAAAACACATCAATCAGACACACTATATCACTGGCTGATGTTCATTCACTGCCATGAACATGGGTACTGTAGTTTATTTTGAGTCAGCTTTGTAACTTTTGCTACAAACTAAAGTCTGAGTTTAAATTTTCTTCTTATAAATATTTGTAGTTTTTACGTCTTCGGTAGGAACAAATGGGCTCGGCGAGGCTGAGAGCCACAGACAATCTGGAGACGTCAGGAAGTATTGACAGATGGGCTAACACACTTTTGGTTTTAGTATTTTCATGAAATTTGAAGACAACCCTAACCCTAACCCAAACCCATCCATCATCATCATTTGTAGAAGTGGACAGGTTAACACTTAACAATAAACTTAAACACAAAATTGTGAGTAGTAAACACTGAGTAACAAATCAGGTACCAACTGCTAAAGAATGGATAACTAAGACCTACTTCCCACCATGGAGGGGAAAGCTTGAAGCGTGCTAATGCCAGAATCAGAAAGCCAATATGTACCAACAATAACCAACAAGTGAGAATCCTTGATGTTTCTGAAAAAGGTTTTACTTCAGAAGGTAATTATGCCTGTGTAACACTGTTTTAAAATAAATTGAACTCAAGGGTAATTGAGTTTTTATTATGTGTTTCTGAGTGACAAGTAGAATGAAGCTGCTGATTACAAAGACAAAACGGTAAGTGTAATAGTGCATGTGAGAGTATAAAAACAGATGAAAGGTAAGAGACTTCTGTCAGGAATTTGGACAGAGATAACGCACCAGTTAGGGCATAATGGGCAACACAAACACACTCAAGTCAGCAGAGGAAATATTAATAATTTTAAATAGAGAACAGTGTACCTCACACCGTATAAGCGTCTGTCCTAATTACTGCCACCTCTGGTTTGTTAATGGTCACATCAGAGAGGCCATTGCAGCTGTGGGAGTATTAGGAATGCGTTGTAGGTGTGGCTCTGCAGAGGAAAACCTCTAATGTTGAAATGCTTCAGGTTTTAAAATGCCCTTGACTCAATTTGTGAAGATGCACTAGATTTGCTACAATGATTATTGAAAATTATGCCATGAAAACATTTGCTGAGAGGGCCAAGGACACGCCACTTCTTGAGTGTTGACAAATGAAACACACGTTGATCCTGTGCTACTTTCAGAACACACACACATAAATTCACTGTACTTTTCTATTTTAACTGAAAATATTGTGTTAAACTACTTCTGAGAGAATGTAAGAGTTTAAAGTGAGGCATGTGTTTTGGTGTCCTTCAAAAAAATTTTAGTCTACAAATTGTAACATAAAAGTCATTATTTTATTATTATTATAATAGCATGCTTGTTTGTTTAATTTTTGTCATAATTGCCCTGCATCATACTCTTAATCCTTCAAATAGTAATAAAATCAATTTTCATCTAATTTTGACAACCTACAAAATATATTTCCTATGACATGTTATTGTTCTGTAAGTATGACGATCTACGCTACAGGTCACAGGCACTGCACTAATTCTACAACCAATTCCTATGAGTTGAACTCTGGAAGGAGGTATAGGATTCCCCTGTGTAAGCACAATCGTTATAAACATTAAATTGTCACTCTGTCAGTTCAACTTATTAATGGATCATGATCATGTAAAGCGAGACGTGTTTGGTTGTAATGCATGTACTAAGTGTGTACGTTTTGAGATGTATGCCTTCAAGTTTTTTCAGATTTTTGACAGGGTGAATGTCTTTGTGACTATTTTGCTTGGTTGTTTTATCTCAGGCTATGATTGCATTGGGCTGTTTGGTTTTGATGCAGCAACTCCCTTAATCCAAGACAATTTTAACCTTTACCTTAATTGTTCTGTGACACCAGAATGAATTTTGGCTATATTGCCCCTAAATCATACGTTTATCACATTCTGTATTTTGATATGTTACCAAACGTGGTGTCACCATAGTATTCACACCAACAATTATAACCCTATTCCACATTGTCATAACTAAAGAAATAAAATGGCCTCCAGATGGTCCCAAAACAAATTTTGATAGTGTAATAACTAACTTTGGTCTATTTGGGGGTTCACATATTTCAGTACACCCAAATCGCAGGAGTCAAAATGTGTGAACTCCTCTGCATCTGTGGGGTATTTTCTTGTTTGTTTTTTGTGATAAAACATTTGCAGTTATTCAGGTCACAGAATTCGGTGCAACACCGGCCAGCAGGGGTCCTCAGTGCACCGTGTGGTGGTGGCCACTGTGCCAAATAAAAAGAGAGCGAGAGAGACACACAGGCGCAACAAAACCCTCCAAGAAACTGTTGTTTTGCTCGACTGAATACCCACCAACAATCGACGTTTTTACCCGAAACGCAATATAGAATATATATGCTGCTACGTATTGTTGTTCAGCGGTTGTTTACGGTACTCGCAAACCCAGCCTCGCGAGGATGCGCGTGCGTCTTGGCAACGGAAGTAGAATTTCCTTGATGCGCGATAACTTCCTTAACCGCAGGGAAACGTTGATGCGCGATAACTTCCTTAACCGCAGGGAAACGCCGAATTCACACCGATCCAACGTAAAATGTCGTCCTGCTGCGTGCCTGGCTGCAAAAATCGAAATTCCTCAACCAGTGAAGTCAAATTTTACAGAATACCGTCGGGATACCGGCCGTTTCAGATCAACCGGAGGCGGCTATGGCTACAAGCACTCCAACGAGTGTGCGGTAACACCGAGGAGCTCAAAGGGAACGCTCGTATTTGCAGCGCTCACTTTATATCGGGTACGATAACCTACGCGTTCTTTTTTTTCTTTTTTCTTAAACTACCTACTACAACGTAGCAGCTAGCGGGGTTGTTGGTGGACATTGGTGGACCGTGTGGACGGTGAAAGTGTAACCCTTGACGGTGCCTGAAACGTTTGTTTTGTGACGTAGGCGCGGCGTCCGCGGACCGCGACAGTCCCGACTTCGTGCCTTCTGTGTTCACACGCGCACGACAGAGTGCGAGGCCCAGCAAGGAGGTGAAACGGTAAGAAGTGTCACTTGACGTGGGCTAATGTGTCATCTGCGTTGTCGTGCCGCCAGTTGCTGCTGCTTGTGGGCTGGTGTGCCTCTCGTTAGTAGTAATGCGCGAGCCACAAACTAGCACAGCTAGCTAGCTAGCTAGCTAGCTGTGTGCCGGCTGCTAGCAAACCAGCAGCAGCAAAACGTGACGTTAGGCTGTCGCAAACCAGCAGCAGCAAAACGTGACGTTAGGCTCTTCGTACGCGTGTCATCTCATATTAAAGTGTACTCCATTCCATTAGGGAGGCGATTTGACTTAAAAGACACAAACGAAAGATTTTCACGTTGGTCTGAAACAATTTGTCTTAGAGCCAAGTGAGAGGATTTGCTGATTGTCCCCACTTCAGGGTTGTTTATATGGCATCTTAGTTAATCAAGTTACCCCGGGGCACTTTTTCATATAGAGCAGGTCTAGACTGACGCTCCATTGACGGAGATAGACAGAGATTTACCACCATGAGCAGCACTAAGCTCCTTTTTAACAGGCAGAAGAAACCTCAAGCAGATCCAGGCTGCTCTGCCTCGTCCAGTTTTGGGGGGGGGGGGGTGAGACTGAGCGAGGGAGCACACAGCAGCCCAGTACACTTCCACAGAGATGTAAAGCAAAAGTATTATTAATGGTATTGATGTTAATATTAATATATCACTGATAGCAATATAATAATAGTAATACTAGTGCGCTAGTGGGGTATGGTACCATTAAGGACTTAGTAGTTTAGGAGAAGGAGTTTAAATTCTATTCTGGATTTTAGAGGGAGCCAGTGTAGAGAAGCTAATGTTGGAGAAATATGATCTCTCTTCCTGGTTCTTGTCAGTAAACATGCCGCAGCATTTTGGATCAACTGGGGAGTTTTTAGGGACTTATTAGAGCAACCTGATAATAGGGATTTCTCCAAGATTCCTTCCAGTGTGGCACTGGAGGCCAGGGCAATGCCATCTAAAGTAACTATCTTTAGATAATGTGTTTCTGAGATGTTTGGGGGCCAAGTACAATAACTTCAGTTTTGTCTGAGTTTAACATTAGAAAATTGCAGACCATCCAGGTTTTTATGTCCTTGAGGCATGTTTGAAGTTTGATGAATTGATTGGTTTCATCTGGCTTGATTGATAAATATATTTGAAAAATATATCATCTGAATAACAATCAAAATGTATGGAGTGCTTCCTAATAATATTGCCTAGAGGAAGCATATATAAGGTTAATAGAATTGGTCCAAGCACAGAACTTTGGCGTGCATGGAGGATTCATCTTAACATGTACAAGCCGATATCGATCTGATAAAAAGGACTTAAACCAGTGTGGTGCCTTTAATTCCAGTTAAATGAAATTAAACTTTCACCAGTGCTGTAGTGCACTCTAAATCCTGACTGAAAATCCTCAAACTTCTTATTGTTGTGTAGGAAGTCGCACAACTGTTTGGCTGCTTTCTCAAGGATCTCAGAGAGAAAGGGAGGGTTAGATATTGGTCTATAGTTTGATAAAACCCCTGGATCAAGAGTAGGCTTTTTAAGAAGAGGTTTATTTGCAGCTACTTTAAAGGCCTGTGGCATTGATCATATCTAGTAAAGATGTGCTCTGGAAAAAGAATTGGGGACCAGTTGATAATGGAAGTTGCCAGTTGTAGCCCTGTTTTCATGGTATCTGGCCACTGCACTACAATATGAGGTTCTCTGTCATATAAAACAAGTAAACGTAGTTACTGTTTACAAGCTGTACATATGCCATTTGGTCAATAAACTTATGTTTATGGATAAGTATACATTACAGTAGCTAAGTGTTTCCAATTTTCAGTGCATTGTTACAACCTAATAATAGTAATAACTTTATTTATATAGCACCTTTAAAAACAGTTTACAAAGTGCTTTGACAGACAAAGCAAAAACGGGATACTCAGAAAGCAATAAAACAGAGCAGTAAAAGATAAATAAAGCAAAACAAATATAAAGACGACGTCTGAAAGCATGTCTATAAAAATAGGTTTAAGAAGTGATTTATAAGAGGTTGCTGATTCTGCTGATCCATATACTGTATATGTGTGTGTATATATATATGTGACACGTTTATTGTGTTTAATCAGATCAATACATTTTCATTATTTATTTCAAAGGTTTTATGGTTGCAGAAAAAGTCTGCGCCATACAGCCAATGCGGAAACAGAAGAAAAAACACCACCAAGAGTCGATTCTCCTGTGGTCCTCCAGTCCTCTATTTTGATGGAAGAAATAAATACACCATCAACTCCATCAGTGCCAAAGGTAGTAGCTGCAATTTGTAATGTCTACACTAATTTTTTGCTTTTAGAAAAAATTAAATCTGTATATTTTAATTTGTGTTATTGTTTTTATAAGGCATACAATCTTACTTGGGGGAGGGGGATCTCTTGTGTGTTTTTTAGGAAGGAGAGCCTGAGACAGAAACTGAAATCAAAACAATCACATCACAAACAATATCCAGCCCAAACAAGGCATTGCCATCATTTGAAGCACCAGCAGGCATCCCAGAACTAAATCAAAGGATTCCCGTTGTGCGTCTAAAACATGTATTTGCACCAGCAGGTGGGTATCGGTGTGAACTGTGCAATCAGATCTTCACAGACGTATCGCAGCTTATAAAACACAAACGGCTGCATGAACAAGAAATTTGCAAAACGTTGGTCACAAGTCAGGCCGATTTCACTGAGAAGGAGTGCGTCCGTGAGGAGCCTTCATTTCCCTGCAATATGTGTGTCCGATCTTTCACTACTACTCATAACCTCAAGCGCCATAAACTGCTGCATGTCAAAGATGGCAGGAAGTGCCCCAAGTGTGGCATACTCTTCTGTCAACGTCATAAACACATTTTATTCACGCCACAGACTGAGTCTGAACAGAATTCCTTCATCATTGAGCCACAAAATGGTCTACTGGAGGAGCCTGAGTCAAGCCAGACCGCTGACCTGGATGACGATGCTGAGAGCACCACGACTGTAACACCTTTGCTGACGACTACTGCGCAGACTCTTTCACATACACCACCAAACCCTGGACCTTTTTCCAAGACCCAATTGGCCCCGTCTCCACCCTCACACACAAGTATCTTATCAGAAATCCTTGGACCGGTGTTGCTAAAACCTTTCTCTGTGCCACGCTCACCCCGGCCAGTACCCAAGTACTCGATGAGCCCAGTTACCTCGTCCCAGCTTAAGCCTCCTCTGCCTGATTACTCTGCAAACTTTGTTCAGTCCCATCTCCCCCAACATCCAGAACTCCCACCCTCGCTAAAGATGTTTTCACCACAGTACCTCACCTCAGCATTACTTGAGGTTAAAAGAAATTATGAATATATTTTAAGCAACCCAAGAGATATTAAGAATATTGCGAAGGAGGAACAATGCGAGCTGCCACTGATTACTCCAGATGAGCAAAGCGTTAAGCGTGGCAAAAACAATAGAACTGCTTATGACTTGGAGATCGTGCTCTGAAAATGTAACACTTTTAAAAACAAACCTGGGAATGAGTCTTGTACTTTATTACACTATAATTTAACTGGCACGTTTGCCTCAGTCTTAAGGTTTTACATATCACTCCTACATATACCAAGATGTGAGCTTTGTATCATGCCAAACGTTTGCCGTGTGCATGGCACAAAGTGGTCACGTTTGGTTTAGGTTTTCTATCATCTATACTGTGAACGTATTTCTGCACGCTTCTTTTCAGTGCTTATTTTCTTTGGCAGTTAGGCCTAATCTGTTTGACCACACGTATTTTAATGTAAGTGCCTGAACTCATAATGCTGCTGTTTTATATGTAGTAAGAGTTCTGTATTTTGGACGTTGTCACTTCTTAATCAGTGACATGGTTGATAATTGTTTTTCTACTGTTTGTTTGGCGAATAATACTGTAAGTTAGAAGGATCTGTAACAGACTTGAATTGTAAAACTGTGCTCCCGTTGGCATTTGGACTGCAGGCTATATAACGTACTTAGCAGTTCATGGGGTAATAGTCAGTTTAATCTGTGAGCAAATGCACGTTGCTATAAATTATATCATGAATATCATTGTCTAGCATATCTAAAAAGAAATGTCAATGAATTCAGTTTTCTACCTCAGCAACTGGGAACCACATGGGCTATGTTCACACTGCAAGCCGTAGCATTTTTTTTTTTAGTTTTTTTAGTTTTTGGCAGTTTACATTATTTTTATAAACGTGACCAATCAGACTCCAGTGTGACCTGGTCACGGTCCGGACTGACCATGCGCAACTAAACAAAAACATCCCAAAGCAGCACGCTGTGGTACGGAAGTAAACATGGCGGCCACTGAAGTCAGCGTTTATAAGCCAGCTTATTTGTGAACAGATGATAACGAGTGGCCCAAATTACAATCAAAAAGATCAGAATTCCTGTGATTTGTGCTGTTTCACAGGGTTATGAAAGAAAATCAGGTTTGCCACTTTTGCCTGCAGTTGGAATGTAGCCTAGAAATGTATGCTAGAACGTAGGTTCTGCAGCTGACACTCACCCCCGAGACTCTGAAGGGAGACAAGTCAAGCATATTGCATTAAATCCACAATACTGTGTGCAAGTTTGGATGTAACACACTCACTGACTTCCATGTTTAAAAACTTGAATCTTGTTCTTGTGTATTTCTGAATGAACATTATATCACTGACCACAGTCGATTGGATGACAACAAAAAATGTTTTCTTTGCCTTATGTCTTGGCCACTGACCTTAAATCTCTCCATTTAAACCAAATCAAATTCCAAATGATGTTGGCTTTTGGCTAAAAACGATGCACTGGATTTGAGGAAACTTAAAATTGATGTAGATGTAACTGTGCATCAAACTACATTGTGTCCATGTGGGGCTGATTCTCACTTGGACATATCAACAAGATATGAAACTGCAATGTGTGAAATATAGTCTGCAATATATGCAGAAATAAAATTACCATATTTGCTGGACTTTCTTTGACCTATGGATTTATTTATATATTTTCTTTTGGGGGAGGTTTGAGTGTCCAGAAGTAAAAACAAAATGACATTGTTGCTCAATAGTAAAACCTGTCTATAACCAATCTGTTCAGTAAAAGGTTCATATTCCTGAGACCCAGCCTATTCATCATATGTGTCCTCTGTAGTGGACGTTGGTTTTTGGTCGATATCTTTGACTCATTTGAGCTGCCATACTAAGTAAGTCCTGGTGTGCTAAATAGAGGACATCCTGGCATTTCCAATGATATCTCATGTGTTTGGGTGGAATGAGGGGAATGTTGTTTTCATGGTGTTTTCATTTTATACCCTTTAAACTTACAAATATGTATGACTGCAGAAGTGTTGGCCTATTATGGGAAACTCATGACCCTTTGTCAATTACTTAATATTTTTGACTTAATGCTTTTAACTGAAAATTGAAGACCCATTAACCTTTATCTAGAAAGGGTGACTTCTTGCTTGCATTAAGTAAAAGTACAGATTAGCAGCTTAACAAGCCCTAAAAAAAAATCTGATTTTAACAGATTCTGATGAAAATAAATACATACCTCCAGTATAATTACACATAGGTCAAATTCCTAAGGAGCACTTTTTGCTTTTGTCTACTGTTAATGCTTTTCTGCAGCTCTACATGTCATGCTGAGCACGGTCTATTTCATAACATCTCTTGAGACATACAAAATGTGTTTCTGTTCTCAAATGTGGATTTGTGGCTGAAGCATTTTCCTCAGAAAATGTGGCCCAAGTGAATATTGATTTTATTAGTCTCTTGTACCAGATGCGCGTTCACTTCTCAGGCCTCGAGTCCAGCAATGGTGAGCGATGATTCTGATTGGCCACTTCGGCCGTCACTTTAGCTCCACCGTCACCCCCCGTCCCCCCATTGGCTGACGGGCCCGGACCCAAGCAGCGGATTGGCTGACACGTCTCCGCCTGGCTGCAGCGACGACAGGCCAGTGTTGCTGATGCTGTGACAATGGGAGTCATCCGGATAAGCAGCATCTGGAGTGCGTTCAACGCACGGCGACCCGCGCACGCGTGTAAGTGGCTGTAAAGGAGCGGGGAAGCAGCTGGGCAGGAACGCCGGCAGGAAGCTCCAGCGGCTGCTCTCGAAGGGTAGGTTTAACCCCCGGAGGGCACGCTGACGCCGGGGGGGCTGGGGACGCACGGTGGTTACATCCCGCTGGCGGCCGGGCGGAGCAAGGTTAGCGACCGTTAGCAGCTTTCCCCCTAAGACGCGTCGCTTCCTGCGGCGTTAACGCAGCGGCTGCAGGGAGGCAGCTGTGCGGTCCGCTGCATTGCGGAGAGAACGTGCCATGAAGAATAGCAACGGCACGTGCTATTCTTCATGCTGCCCTTTAAATGAGCCTGACGACGCCTGGATTGAAGGCTTTAAAAAAAAAAAAGAAATGTTATTGCGCCATGCTGTTCGTTCTAATTCCCACATCCCGAGGTTTCATTCCCGACACATCATCATCATCATCATCATCATTCCCACGGATCCAGCTTGATGCATTTGCTGCTAGATAAAAAACAAAAAAAGTGACTTATTATATATTTACACACGAAACACTAGCATAAAGACATTCCATTGTCATCGCCGAAACGCTTGACAGCTATTGGATGGATTTGCACAGGTTTGTAGTGAGGCGCTGTGCATGCTGGGATTTGAAGTTTTAGCTGACGGGCGTGCGTGTTGACAGTGAGCGAGTGAGCGATTTTGCAAGCACACTGTTCTTGCCTGCAACATACAGTATGTTGCATGTACGCATTAAACACTCTGGTAATGCAGACACCTTTTTCTTTGTTTTTGTTTTGCTGTTTGGCTTCCCTCTGCTCTTTTTTTTTATTTAATTTTTTTTAAAGTCTAGCGATGGGAGCCTTCAGCCGGCAGAGGTTTTTCCAGGAGCTTGCTCACGGCTGCCTGCTGCCTACAGCTCAGCAGGGCCTGGAGCAGGTATGGCAGCTGCTGGTCATCTGCCTGCTGTGTCGGCTTCTCTGGATGTTGGGTGAGAGTCCTGTTATTTTGTGCCCACTCAAGCGTTGCTCACCTTTCAACATACCTTGCGTCGTCATAACCATAACCTGTGCCGTGCTTTATTTCCTTTCCTTGCTGCGCCAGGCCTCCCCGCTTTCGTGAAACACCTGGGCACCGTAGCAGGAGGCTTCTACACGCTCTACCTGTTCTTTGAGCTTCATATGATATGGGTGGTCCTTCTCAGCCTTCTCTGCTACCTCTTCCTCTTCCTGTGCCGCCACTCTACCATCCGAGGCACCTTCCTCTCCATCACTGTGCTCATCTACCTGCTGCTGGGGTAAGAGAGTCCTCCTCTGATACCTGATGCCAGCTCAGCAGCACACATCAAGTCTGTGTTTGAAGTCAACGCTTTGCAAAGTCAGTGTTGCTGTGAGGTTGAATTTGCGATGACATCCGCGTCAAAACCGAAGCTATTCTTGTCCTATTTCATCAGAGAGCTGCACATGATGGACACCACCAACTGGCACAAGATGAGAGGTAGGCCGGGCATCTTTCCTGTAGGCGGCAACATTTGACACACGTCTGATGTAAAAGCAATCAATGTGATTGTTCTAGGTTTACCTTTGGTATTCAGCATCGATAACGGTCTTATGTTGAAATCTAATGACTATTTAAGCTCTGCTGCTGTTGTCCAGGTTCACAGATGGTGGTGGCCATGAAAGCCATCTCTCTGGCCTTCGACTTGGACAGAGGTGTTGTGACCAGTGTGCCCTCACCCATCGAGTTCATGGGCTATATTTACTTTGTGGGCACAATCATCTTTGGTCCCTGGATCAGCTTCAACAGCTACAAAGAAGCTTTAGAAGGGCGTAAGCTGGTAAGCGTGACGCAGCATCTCTTAAGTATGGAAGAAGGCGAGAGTGAGGATTATTTAAAAGATTTATCACGGTCAAATCTTTGGTTCTTTCTTCTCCCCAGAGCTTGTCGTGGCTTTTAAAAGTGTCTGTTAGCTGGGTGAAGAGCCTGGTCTGCCTCGTTATTTCCAACTGTGTGGCACCCTACCTCTTCCCTTACTTCATACCTGTCTATGGAGACAAGCTACTGCGCAGGTGAGTGGAACATAGAGATACTCGTGAAACAAAATCCCTGTTGTTCTCTGGCTTGGATTCACTCTTTTCTTCTATTACAGCAAAAGGAGGAGGAAGATCAGGTAATTAACTGTCCGCCTCAGTGGTTCTGAACACACTCAACACTGCAGGCATACTCTCCATATATTTGGTATTCTTACACTGTCTGCGTGTGCAACACCTTCCACATCAATCTCTGTGTAGCCACATGTGTGCCCCCCCCCCCACCATCTCACCCTCACATTTACCACAACTGTTTCACCATCGTGAAAAATGTGGTGAGACTTAGATTATCACATGGCGAGTCAATAAAACATTTACATGGATTGAATGTATCACTAACATTAACTGCTGCGCCTTCTCTCTTTATTCTGTTGCTGCTCAGAGGTACACCGGCAAGGTATGTCTTTTAGTGTAATAGTTAACGAATTAATTCATACAATCGCGTTCGATTTAACCTTAAAACGGAATGTAACATCGGCCTTCTCCTTCCTCTTTTAATGTCATTGCATTAGGTGGTTGCTGGCATATGAGAACACGATGTCTTTCCACTTCAGCAATTATTTTGTTGGATATTTGAGCGAGACTACTACAACCCTGGCTGGGGCAGGCTTCACCGAGGAGAAAGAAAACCTCAAATGGTCAGAATTGCATGCGCTGTGTTGACGTGACCCTTGTTTCTTTATTATTTATTCACACTTTTAATCAGCCCCCCCCCCTTCACCTTGTGTTTGGTAGGGATATTACTGTATCCAAACCACTGAATATAGAGTTTCCCCGGTCGATGGTGGAGGTGGTAACGTCATGGAATCTGCCCATGTCTTGCTTTCTGCACACATGTGAGTCGTAATGTTAACAGTGGTTGCTTGATGGCAGCAGCTGTTGTTTTTTGCTTTTCGTTCTCATGCCGTTCGCATGATAATAGCTCATTTAAAAAGGGCAAACTCAAGCAAGCTGATGCTCTCATCTCGCAGATGTTTTCCAGAGTTCCCTAAAATTTGGGATATTCTCCGCCATCATGGTGACATATACAGCCAGTGCCCTGCTGCATGTGAGTACTATGTGGAAGTCTTACATAAGCAATTATACCTCAACTGCTGTGTGTCTGTTTCAGCTAGTGGATTTTTGTGATTCTAACTCTTGTGTCTGGCAGGGATTGAGTTTTCATCTGGGTGCAGTACTAATTTCTCTTGGGTTCATCACGTACATTGAGCACGGTGAGAGTCTGCCTAATGTTGTCTCTCTTCCACATTAGAACCTTTTCATTTAGAGAAGATGCTTACCTTTGCAGTAATGGTTAATGGCGCTCGCTATTACACACTGTTTCTGTTCGCTGCAGTGCTTGTAATTTACCTCATATGGCTGAAGAGGAACTCTTCCTCTGGCTTCATTTGAATGCTTTGGTCTTGCTTTGTGTTTCAGTGTTGCGGAAGAGGCTTGCAGCCATTTTTAATGCCTGTGTACTATCAAAGAAATGTCAGCCAAACTGCACTCATCGGAACAAAAAGGTAATATGCACTTTCCTCCTCTTTTGAGAGAGGTGCCTTTATTACCAGTCATTTAGGAATAGCAGTGAGATCTTCGGGTATGGGTGGATATTAAAGTAATAGTCAGACATTTTGAAAAATACTCTTATTTGGTTTCTTGCCAAGAGTTAGATGAGAAGGTCAATACCACTCTCATGTCGCTAAATACAGTATGTATGCTGAATTTGTATGCTAAATATGAAGCTAGGTGACTTCCTGGAGTGCCACTGGAAAGCTGCTTTTTTTAACTGTTGGACAGATCCAGGCAAGCTGATTTGCCCATCATGTAGCTCCAAGTGTAAACTAGAGTAATTTCTTACAGTTGCATTTGTTTTTCATATAGATGTATTATTTTATTTAGTTAATCTTTTGTGTAGTTAATCATGTTTTAATACACGTTGTAATGCTTCACAAAGAAATGTGTATTCGGAACACAGTCCTGTGGCGTTTTGTACATATTTTGGTTTTCTTCCAATTATTTTATTTGTGCAAATGGCCATTGCACTGGCACTGCTGGCACTTCCTTTCAGAGCAGGAGGTGCTCAAAGGGTGCCTACCTAGCAGCTCTTCTGGCCTAGTAAGCATTCAGAAAAAATGTGTTCTCTATTTTTACTCTGCATTTGTTTAAAAATATGAAAACTAAACCCCTTAAAATTCTTCCCTTTGATTTACCCTATAATAAGAATAATAACTTTCGCAGCAGGCAAAGTAGACTGCAGCTGCAGCAGTTAGAATACAGCAGACTCCATGGTCTGCCTTGCTCTGTCAGTTGATATATTTTCGGAGTTTACTGGCAAAATGCCCAGTTCAAATCCCTTATGTTATATTGGTTACACACATCAAGAGCAGCGGGGGAAGGGGGATAATGATTTATGCCAGGAAAAAGCAGCCTGCATCGACTGCAACATACTGCTGATTGTTCTCATCACAATATAGGCATTGATATGTTAAAGCCCCAGAAAATGTGGTTTAAAATATTACGTTTTTCTCCATAAAATTAAATATTAATAAATGTGCAAGAATCAAAGCTAAAGTTTGGTAGAGGAAGGTATTATTTTTTAAGAGACTGAGAGTCAAACAGATAATCTGATTAATCAAGACACTGTAAGAAAAGAAAAGAATTTTGGGACCTTTTAAGAGAGAAACCCACACAAGATTGAAAAGACATGGATAAATGTGTCTGAAATATTGATTAAAGTCACTTTAATGAGACGATGCCTTGTCTCTCCCCCTGCAGGAGCTATGGGTTTATATGATTAACATAGCATTCAGTGCATTGGCAATGCTCCACCTGACGTACCTGGGCTCTGTGTTCAACTCCAGTGTGGACTACATGGAGGAGGATGAGGTGAGGTCACATGTTTAGAGGAGTACAGTACAGTACATCACAAGCCAGATCAAGTCAGTTTTATTTATATAGCCCAGTATTGCAAAACACAAATTTGCACCCTCTGTCCTTAGAGCCTCAAGTCAGATAAGGTAAAACTCCCAAAAAAAACCCATCAACAGAGGGGAAAATGGAAGAAACACTTCAGCAAGAACAACAAAGCGACATTCAGTAGATGACATGTGTACAGCATAGACCAATGTAAAATTACACCCTGTACTCAGAAAATGTACAACACACTGTGACATACGAACATATGAAATGCTATAGGAATGTAACCTTAGGTGATGTATTTATAGTTCAAAGGTGACATGAGTGTACCGTCATATAATTACTTTTGTTTATAAGTGGTTTCAGAAAGTAAAAAGAAATGAATGATGAATCCCATTTTTTTGAAAGAATGCTTTTATGACATTATGACAGGCATTAAAGTAGGTTAAGGCTTGTGAATATGCATTGTCCCATTGAGCTTACATAGTATGTACTGCCCCCTACAGGACGATGTAACCCATCATACCATTCAGAAGTGGTCAGAGCTGAGCTGGACAAGCCACTGGGTCACATTTGGATGCTGGATACTGTACCGCCTCATTCTCTAATAATAAGAGACATAGAAACAGAAAGTGAAGGAAGCAATAATGAGATTTGTAAGGCTGGTTCTCCGATTCTGCACTGTGACTTTATTTCGCATCAGACCGAAGAGAACTATACACACCAATAAATCAACATGCAGTGTTCAGGTTGCGCCAATGTTGGTTGGGTAATCTATTATTCCAACCTGCTGGGGAATAGTTTTGATATCCATGAAATGATAGCCCTTTTCTTCCTAATCACGTTCTTTTTATCTGAGCTGCAGTTGTCAAGCCCTCATGTTGTGACAGCAGTTACCGATGTCTCGCTGTGAGTCACAATCAATATCTATCAGCATGGTTGAGATCGGCTGCTCCTTTCTGTGGACACACGATTGAGCCCATTTGGTTTCAGAGTCGACTGCGGCAGATGTCCTCCAGATGTGGTTTCCCCTCACCTCAAGTGTTTTACAATTGTATTTTTCGGTTTGAAGGATAAGGCTGCAGATATTGTATGGCTTTCTTATTCCCAAAAGAATTCCATGAAAAGACCATAACCAACAATGCATATTGAGAACATTGTGGCTCTCAACCCCAAGCCAATTCTATATGCTTACATTTTTTTTTGAAAAAAAGGCTGAATAATTTACTAAAACAGCTGGGCACTGTAGTTTTTAGCAACTGTTTCTCAAACAAGTAAATAGTGCATTTGTTGGGAACTATTAGCAGCGGATGACTACACATTTGGTTCTCTAGTGAGTATATACAGCAGCAGGACGGTGTGTGCGGGGATTGACTCAAAATAAACTACAGTGCCCATGTTCATTGTAATGAAGGAACATGTTTCCCAGTGCAACTCTTGTTTGTGGAATCATTTCATTGTTGTTTTTGGTCTTTTTATGGGATTTGTTGGCAATAAGAAAAATATAAAATATCACCAGACTTGTCCTTTAACAGAGCTTGTCTCTTGAGCATGTGTAAGACTAAAAAGAGTTTACTTTTGAATAAAAATAGCACAGGTTATGGTTACAAGGCAGCAATTACAATGTCGCCAATAATTATTTTCCCTTTTGTGAATTTTAGATAAAGAAAATTAAACAGCAAGTCTGTGAATTCATTTTTGTGGTGCAATTTCCTAATGGTGTTTGTATTTTGTTTTGTGTTATTTTGAGAATTTCCTTTAAATTGAATTCTTTGCCTTTGCTTAGAGTAGGTCCTGTTAGTATTTCAAACACTCTTTCACTCTTCAGTATGAAAACATTAAAGTTTAGCATCAGGGTATCCCACATGTGTTACTGTAGAGGGAAAATGTTTAAACTTCTCTTCCAGTTTCATATTACAATAAAATGACACAGTACGCTGTATTAAATATGTATCCTTAAGTACAGATTTTTATTACACTGCTGCTTTTAATTATGCATTAATGGAATAGATGAAAGAATCAATTGAGAGTCTGTACCAGATTGTGTTACCGTTTTGTCAATATCTTTCTTATATCTAGAACGTCAAAGGATTTGCTTCTTGACTAAGATGTAGTGTTTTAGATTAGAGCCTTAATGTTTGTTCATGCCTGAGAACAAGTGCTCAGTCTCTGCAGCCCTCGCGCCACTCAATCCATCAAGTATAAGTATTTTAAATATTATTCTGATATTTACTTTAAGCCAACTTTTCTCCCTGTAAATGTGAAGGCACTGATACAGCTGTGATATTTTTATAAAAATTTTACATGAACCCCGGACTGCTGTCTTCGTTCATTTCAGTGTGGACAAAAATCCAAACAGGAAATGTCTGAGAAGATGTGAAATGTCAGGATATCGGGGAATAAATGGAAGCCAGATACACAAGCCGTAACTGCCGTAAGAAAATGTTGTTTATTTGAATTATTATTTACAAGACGAATGAATCGAGAGTTAGACAGTAAATCGTGGTATGACAGTGAGTTAGGGAAGGATTGGAAGGAAGTCTTTCTTTCTTTTCTTTTTTTTTAGCTCAAAGCAACAGTCCAGTTTAACATCAAGTCTAATTCTGAGCATCCAATAAGCCAGAGAGGACAGCGTGGGGAAGGGGGGGGCAGCAAGAGGTGGGAGGAGGAACAGAAGTTTGAACAACAGATGTTGATGGATGGAGATCAGGTTCACTTTCTGCCTCTGTGAGAGGTGAGCAGGTGCTGTACCGGAAGGCCGCACAACAGCCCAGTCTGCGGGCTCAGGGGGAAAGCGCAGTGCACTCAGCCCTGTTTGCCCCGGGGGCCGCCGTGTTTACGACGGCAGGACCCCAGCAGCATCTCCAAAGCCATCTTCACAAATGCCTGGAAGTTATTGCTTCTCTCCCTTCGGCTGTCCTGCTAGGGGACGAGACACAGACAGATACCTTCACTGGGGACAGCAATCGGCACCTCACTTCCAGACAGTGTGCCAGACATGGGAGGTTTCTTGTAGTGTCCCAAACCACTGATGGACTACATACATCCTGCACAAAACTGCTCTTTTCCCCTACTTGGAAATCATGTAGCCTGTGCACAGGTTTGAGTCACTGGGTTGAAATAACATGCTGACAAAATGTAGGTTTTATGTAAATGTTTACCTCCTTGCTTCTTGTTATCATCTCCTTTCTGATCACCTTTCTTCGGCTGCTCTTTAGGACTCTGAGGTTGCTGTGAAATTAAGGCAAATATAAATAAAGTGAATCAGCAAAAATGTCCATATTGAGAAGAAGATTTTGATTTTGGACTTGTGGAAATGATCTTCCTACCTTGGTAGCTGACTTCTTGTCCGACTTATTACCTGAAAGTAGCGGAAACCCTCAGTCATTTTTTACATGTCTTTGAGCATTCAGGTGGTGTCCAGAAAAATGGAACAAAAAAAAAATATATATATACAGACATATATTTTTGTTTCACATTGCTTACCTTTTGTTCCTGGCATTTTGGCTGTGCTCCAGAGTCAGTGCTGAACTTTGAGAGTGCAGTGCCTAATGTGGTGTTCAACTCGGTCATTTATGGCCCGTGCTTGTGAATGGCTCTGTCACTGGGGCCCCTTCGAGAAAGAGCACCATGAACAAGCAAAGAGCCCTGTCAGCTGAGCAGCATGCCCCGCAGCTCTGCAGGTCTTTGCTGAGCCAGGCGAAACCTCAGAGCTGACCTTGTAATACTGCCATTGTGAAGCCACTGGAACTGCGTGTCCACCTATTGTCCATGACAAGAGAGCATTTCCATCATGTTACCATCGACGTGGTGGTCTTTATTTTTTTTATTTTTTAAATAGTCTACTAGGTCAGCGAGGACTTGCAGCCACGCTGGACACTGGATAGAGGATGAGGAGTTTGTCCTGAGAAACACAAAGGAGAAGATTTTGTTGTTATATATGACTGCACTGAGTTAGTGTTCAGAATAGCCAGCACTGTAGGAGTGGAGGGGAGTAACAGGGATGGTTAAGTGAGGCTTAATTTTGCCATCCTTTGCATTCTTATCGTGTGGACTTCCATACAGGCTAGTAAAATACTGATGATTTTAACCAGTTGATTATTTTGCCCCTTTGGCCCCTAAAGGGCACCATTCCTAATGTGCAAATACTAGCAGTAGGACAGCCATTGACATAACGTTTGTGCTTGTGCTTGCGTGTGGTGTGTGGGGTGGGGGCGGTTAACAGAATAAATTCATAAAGTTGCAACATTTTATAGAATGGCTGAAACGAAATGTCACTTCCACCCACCGAAAGCATGATGTTGTAAATGAAGTGGTGTCTGGTTTTGGTCGTGCCCCGTCGCACGCTGCCGCCCAATCACATTGGCGCAAACGTGTAAATAAAACGTGTAGATGCTGCGGGCCGACCATCCCGGAGTCACGCGGCGCCACCTCAGAAAGTGGGCTGGTTGCGCCGTCGTGTCATGTGACTCGACAGAAAACGCAGCGATGGTGAAAAGCTAAGGAAGGTGAGCTGTTGCCACACGCATTTCTCGGCGTTTCTAGGCCGCGTTGTCACAACGCAGAACCCAAAATGCTCTGCGTTATCTTGCTAGCTGGTAGCCTCTCCGCGTGCGCTGGAGAATGGATGGAAGGCAGGTTTTTATGCGAGGACGTCGCGCATGACGCTGCGGCTAACTTGCTAACTGCTAGCTAACGTGCGCTAGCTCCGAGACGTTAGCCGCCAGGAAGGCTCGCCTGCTCCTGCTGCTGCCCAGCCCATTCGTTCTTTAGCTCCACTTGGACTAGTTCAGTTCACCCCGACAATTATTTCCTGGTGTCAAACTCACGTATTAAAAACTTAGCTCAATAACAAGGTATTGTTGCCCGTGTTGCTTTTGGATTCTGTATCCTCTCTTGACCCAGTGTTGTGGTGATGTTTCAGCTCTATGACTGTAGCATCTGGTCGGCGGTTGGCACATTCTAATGCAGTGCATTGATGTAAAGTTTATTAGTGAATGTAGGTGAAGAGAATATGATGATAACGTGTTGTGTGTTTTGACAGGAATCTGCCCTGGCAGTGGATTCCTCTCTACACAGAGTGCTTGTGGAATGGCAGCAGTCTGGCAGCAGGTTTTGGCAGTGGACGCAAGGTGAGACTCAATCATGCAGCATACTTTAATAGTCTAAACTGATGAAGAAGCTCTTCAGACGTGTAATTGCTTATGGATCACTTGTGAGTTATTGTGTGTGTGTGTGTGTGTGCTGTGTCAATTCTATCCCCTCCTCAGGTACAATGCTTACCGCACGCCTACGTTCCCACAGTTCCGAACTCAGTACATCCGCCGACGCAGCCAGCTGCTCAGAGAGAACGCCAAGTGTGGCTTTGAGCCGGGACTGCGCAGGCAGTACCTGAGGCTGCGCAGTCAGCTGCTGGCCCTGCGCTACGGGCCCCTGTCTGAGCAGAGCAGCTTCAGGGCCAGCAGTGTGCGCAGCTCCCGCACCACACTGGACCGCATGGAGGTCAGACCCAAAGAAGTAGAAAGGACAGGGAAAGTAGAAGTGACAGAATAGGACGGGGGGGGGGGGGGGGGTTTTTGCTAAATTTGGAAGGAGGAGATATAAAAGATATCAGAGTTGGAATGAAAATATAGAATACAACATCCGAGAGCCATCTGGATGGCTAGACCTTAAGTTTCATCAAATTAGCAGCATAGCCAAACAACACTTTTGTTGCCCATGCATATTAAGCTGAGCAGCTTGGTTGAAATGGCTGGCATTGCCCATGTATATGGGCAATGCCAGCCATTTAAAAATGCATGGTAATTTCAATAAGTTTTCAAGAGTCATTGATGGTTATTTTATGATTCATGATGTTCTCACAAGTTCCTTCTTTACTTGCACTCACTCGTACGAGGTTCTGTCTCCCACTACGGCTCCCCTCCCTCCCTCCTTCCCTCTCGGGCAGGACTTCGAGGAGGACCCCCGCGCCCAAGGGGCTCGCGGTCACCGCCGGTCCGTCAGCAGAGGCTCCTACCAGCTACAGGCCCAGATGAACAGAGCCAACTATGATGAGAGGTACCCAGAAGAACCCCACACAGTGATCCTCGGCTTGCACCCATTATCGCCGTCTCATTGTCTCGAGCAATTGATTTCTCCTTTGAGCCATTGTGTTTTGTTGAATTTACTGGCTGTAATTCTGGTTTGGTTGCACTGGGTACAGACAAATATCTTATATTGAGTAGTCAGCTGTAGGCAAGGGTTGTGAGGTGTGTTGTATTGATTATATGGCGGCTTTTATTTCTGACCGCAGGCCTCCGGGCAGTTTGGTGCCCACCTCAGTGGCAGAGGCCAGTCGCGCCATGGCAGGGGACACAACTTTGAGCGAAAATTATGCTTTTGCTGGCATGCACCACATATTTGACCAACATGTAGACTCTGCTGGTAAGTGAATGGTTTTTAAATTATGATAATCCATTTGTATGCAATAATATTCAACATTTACGTCACTATATTTTTCTCTCCTTCTTTTAGTACCACGGTTACAGTTTGCCAATGATGACAAACACCTCCTTGCTTGCTGTTCACTGGATGGCACCCTGTCCATCATGACATTGTCCCCGTCTCCTCCCAGTGTTAAGGTGACCCTGAAAGGTCACGGGGGTCCTGTCACAGACTTTGCTTGGTCTCTGAGCAATGACATCATTGTGTCAACATCACTAGATGGGACTCTGCGTATCTGGAACACGGAGGATGGTCGGTGCATCCGAGAGGTCAGAGACCCAGAGTCCAGCGAGTTGCTCTGCTGCACTTTCCAGCCCATGAATAACAACCTTACTGTGGTGAGTCCCATTTGAGATATGTTATAGTTTTTATATTCTCTAGTTGTAATTAGTACCACAAAGAGGACATTTTGCTCAATTATGGGTAACGACATTGAAAGAACTTATAGTTCTAGAAAGAGAGGGGTTTTTTTCATAAACAAATTTCTTTTTGTGTCTTAATTTTTAAAATGTATGAGTGAGCATGCACCATTTTTTTTATGTCAGTGTTGTGATTTTTATTTTTGAAGAATATTTTAAATATTTTCCCTCTCACCTGCATATTTAACAACAAAGACCTGGTAATATGTTTGCAGGAACAAAATTCTGCTAATGTTTGCTTCATCTGTTTTTCTGAGTTCAGTACCACCTGCGATACTTGGATATCACGGGTGCAGTAAATAAGTGGTAATTTACGAATTTCTTAGAAAAAAGTGAATTTCTAAAAATACTTTTAGTAATATTTAATAATCTGCTTGACAGCCTTGAAACACGTTGCATATCTGTTTGCATTCTGTGGTAAGTTATATAAGTCTGTTTTAACATAAACTCAAATTTCCTAATTGAGCACTTAACATCAAGTATGTGATGCACTGTTGACTTTGCAAATGTCTGACTTTCAGACTACACAGTGCAGCTTGAAACTGTTTGCAGAGTTCTTCCTTACGAAATGCAAATGACATTTGTGTCAAAGGGTAAAAGTTGTCCTTGCAAGGCGAGGTGCTGGTTAAACCTGCTAACTGGCGTAATACCTTTCTTGTCATGTATCTGTTACCACACAGACAGCCGGCCGTTTTACTGCAACACCTTTACTGCTTTCTTGAAACTTGACGGCGCAGTCCAATTTTCTGACATATGGCATTCAGAATTTTTTAAATGAGTTACATTTTGCTCTGCTGTGGTCCTGGTATATCTGGAAACCCACCCCCAAATCACTGACGGTAGCTTTTGCAGCTTTTATTTCCTCTTTGACGTACATAACGTGCTGTAAAAAGAATTAACTGCTCATTAAATGAAACAAGAGGGAGACTGAGCTTTGTTTTTAACTGATAATTTGTACAGCAATAAGCAAAAACATAAGAGGAAGAAAAAAAGGTTTCTTTATGGTTTGTACACGTTTAATTGGCCTGTCTGCCAGAACGCAAGATGACCGTAGATGCTTTCTCGTGGATTTCACTGTGTCTGGTATTAAACCTGCACTGGTTTTCAGTAGTCTAACTGCACCAGTCAATATCTCTGTGCTGCTCTGTGTAAATAATGAAGGTGCTCACTCCCAGTTCTGTGTTGCAGGTGGGAAACAGCAAGCACCACCTGCAGGTGGTGAACATCTCCACTGGGAAGAAGGTGAAGGGGGGTTCCAGTAAGCTGACAGGCCGCGTGCTGTCTCTCTCCTTTGATGCTCCGGGGAGGATCCTTTGGGCTGGTGATGACAGGGGGAGCATCTTCTCCTTCCTCTTTGACATGGCCACAGGTACACACAAAGCATTTCCGTTTGGCAGAGGAGGGCAAAGTGTGCAGTGATTGGTCACAAATTATAATCAGTTTTTTTTTTGTATCATGCACCGAATTCCCCACCTCCGTAGGGAAGCTGACCAAAGCCAAGCGCCTGGTGGTGAGTGAAGGCAGTTCCATCTGCAGCATATCTGCTCGGTCCTGGATTAGCCGAGAGGCCAGAGACCCCTCCCTGCTGATCAACGCCTGTGTCAATAAGCTGCTGCTGTACAGGTCGGTCTGTAAGGGAAAGTCACCGTTTACCAATAAGCTGTTTTCTTTCTCAGCTGTGCCATCCATCGGTGCAGCAACGTGTATATGAAGATGGATTTCAAATGTTACATTGAATTTGATCAGTTGTGCCCCCTTTGCATTGTTAGGGTGGTGGACAATGATGGTACACTACAGCTGAAGAGAAGCTTCCCTATCCAACATGGTTCCCAGCTCGTCCACAGCATCTTTTGCCCCCTCATGTCTTTCAGGCAGGGGGCCTGTGTGGGTAAGAAGTCTCTCAGTTGCTTCTGTGATGTTTGAATAGAAAATTAGACCATTGTTCATTATATATGCTGCAGCCTATCCAATGTGGGGGAAAAAAAGATAGCATACTGCTGCTTTTGGTTAAAAAAGACAAAATGGCTACCTTTCAGCAATTAAGTAACCTACTTTTTTAGCTTGTATGTATTTTTGAGTGAATTTAATTGTTTTTGTAAAGCGTTATGCAGCATTTTGGATACATCAGAGCATTTATATTTGACAAGCTGTACCTCAGAGCTTCACCTTACTTGACTTTCCTTTTATTATTTCCTAACGATAAACTGTTAATTTTATTCAAGGCTTGTCAGTGTTTTAGATGATCAGGTTTGTGATACCCGCGAGAGTCTTCGGTTAATTATGTAGTTTCGTTGTTACAAAAGCCACAGATATTTTGCAACAGGGCTGCATACATTATTTCAAAAAAGGACATGACTTGACAAACAGAAATACACTTGTGAAGTATTTCTGGCAAAACTGGCTTAAAATCTGTATCTCTTGAGTGGCAACTCTAAATTCTTTATTTTTCCAGCTAGACGTTTTTAGGGCTCTGTTGTGCATACCAGTGATTTTAAGGCCGTGACATAGTTTAGACGCAGCATAAACTCCTGAGGTATCCATTTTCAATAACAAAAATAATTGCTTTTAATAAGCCATCCATCATTTATTTATCTAGTTGTCCTTGTAATTTCTCTTCACCATTTCACTTCTTGCTCTTCTGATTTTCCCTCTCCCGCAGTGACTGGCAGTGAGGATGCCTGTGTCTACTTCTTTGACGTCGAGCGCAACACTAAGGCGATAGTGAACAAATTACAGGGTCACGGGGGACCAGTGCTGGATGTCAGCTTCAACTGTGACGAGAGTTTACTGGCATCTGCCGATTCCACGGGCATGGTCATCATCTGGAGGCGGGAGCAAAAGTGACTGATCCACCAATGAAATGCTTCCATCCACTCTTCCGCCGCTCTTTAACCATCCAATAACAAGTCTGTAGATTTTCGCTGGAATGTAACGGGATGCGTTAATCGTTTTAATTTAATGATACTTAAGTGCAATCGGAAAACACCATGCTGTGTAGGTGGTTGGGATGTCTTAGATATTCAAGAGGTGTGTGTGTGTGTGTGTGTGTGTGTGTGTCAGTTCTCCTACAGCTGCAGCTGAGAAATTGCTTTTCAACATAAAAAGAAAGAAAAAGAGCACTACCCCCATGCATGTGTCATGGCTTACCTCTGATATGACTGAATTCATGTGAAGAGGACCAGATCTAACACTTTGTATCACATGGACAGTCCCTGGCGTAGATCTAGTTCACTATTTATGTAACTGTTATTCAAGCAGTTTAATCAAGTGTAGTAAAACCGCATTTTTGCTGTCACTTCTGCAATTGCCTGTTTGCATTTGACACCATGTGCATGACATTGAACTCAGAATCAGTCGGTAGGCATATCCAATTGATCATCCCAAAAGACAAACAGGTGTGTTTTTATGTGTTTGTACTTATCTGTGTGTGTGTGTGTGTGTGTGTGTGGTTTCAGTTCATGCTGGTTGGAGATTAAAATAATTTATTTAACGCACATACAGAATAAACTACTGTAACTGTCAGCAGTCTTTGTTTCTTCTTTCACACAAAATATTTCAAACAATACAATTAAACGGAAACGGTAATAACAGAAGAGCTTAATGTAGTAGGGTGGTCAAACCCACGGTGTAGGAGTGTATTAGTCATTGTGTGGGTCTTCAAGATCGGCACAGGATTCCCCCCCCCCCACCCCCCATCCCTGCGTCAATGACTAAAAGATGTGTGGAAATGTTAAGTTGCATTTGGAGCTGGGTGATATTTCTGTAATGTGTTGTCAGGTATTGGCTTATTGTCTTGGGATTCTGGTGGTTTTAACATTGTGGAAGAGTTTATGTCTTTGTCTTGAGTGTTTTAGCTGAGAAAAAAAGGTAAATTCTTGTGCATATTTGGCCATCAATAACGATCACATGTATAATTATGTTTTTAGCCATGCTAGCGACGTGGTGCTATGTATGGCAGCGTCAGTCAGCCCACCATTTTTGTCCAGCAGTCTGAAATCTCTCAAACTGTATTGGCATGAAATTTTGTATCGACATTCATTTTGAGTGAAATATCTTGATGGATAAATTGTGAAATTTGCTACAAATATTTATGGTCCCACGCATGAAGACATTTCTATTTTCTAGCTCTAGACAAGCTACAAAAGTAATACAGTAGTGTTGCATTGACAAACTAATGCATCACTGCAATTTGAGACATTGCGGATCATGTTGCTGTCTCCACACTGTTGACAACATTTCAGTGTAAGGGAAAGACATACAAAATTGATTTAGAACTGTGGAAACAGGTTGAGAAAAAGTCACTGGGAGCTTCAAACACATTATGTATGATTTATGCTCAAATTCTGTGCCCTCAGACTTGATTGTTTTCCTCTCAAGGTTGTTGAGGGTATTGTGACGTATATGTGTGGCTGTGTGGGAGTGAAAGCACAATGAATGGTTGCTGTTTGGGAAAGTCAGGACAGGGCTTTGTTTGAAACAGGCAGGATAGGCGCTGGTAAAAAAAAAAAAGCAACACAAAACTTCCTGAGTGCTCTAATGGGACAATGCAGCCAGGCCTCTGCACAACTCTGCATATTCAGAACATACAGTGGGCGAAGGATACGTTGTCTCAAATGAGTAAGACGCCTTTTGTTGTGGTGTATCGTGGCGCGAAGTGGGACGAAAACTAAAAATACTAAAAATAAGCACTTTAGGTGAATCGGCTCTGGTGAGACAGAGAGGCAGAGTCAGATGCAACCTGTTAAACCTGGACTATTTAGAGGATGGTCACAGTGGATGCTGCTCACTATGGAAACATCTTTTCCATCAGCCGCAGTCCGAGCGCACAGATAAAAACAATGGAAATTATCTCTCATTCAAATTCAAAATATGGGCTACTTGTTTTTCCCGAGAGAATACACAATCACACTACGACTGGATTTGAATCAGGCCCTAATTAAGACTGAAGACTATTATTTTCTCCCCACCCTTTCCATTTTATTTTATAATGGCAGAAGTATAATTATCTAGGATGGTTGCTTGCATAAGGTTTGCTGTACATGTGTATGATTTGTTTTACCACTAGAGAAGCATTCGGTACACGAAGAATTTTATTTATGTGATTTATGTTACTTATCAGGCGGAGGAGTTAACCCTTAACAGTAACACTTAAAATGCTTTCTATTATATAAGAAGTAGTATTTTCTTTTTCACGTCCCGATATGGTATCACAATCATATGAGAGCTTTGAATGGTAGAATTTGTTTTTCTGGTCCACTGAGAGATTGAATGCCGCCTTGAAACCATTTCTCGACAGCAGTCGCTCGCAAGCACTGCTAGAGGAGCAGTTATATTTATTTACATTATTTTACTGTCACTATTTCTGGATCTTGTGTTGTATTAAATGTCCTCTTCTTTGTATAAGTCATATGATGTGGTAAATAATAAATACACCAATCATTTCAAGGTTCTGAGTTGGAGTATCAACATCAAATGCTGTTTTTTTTTTAGAGACTAAATGTGAAGTAACTCATCGTCTGTGGAGTTTGGTTACAACCGTGCACGTCCTTCGGTGTGTTAATGCTCGAGTCCCCTCACTCTTGTGTCTGTTTTTTCAAGGAAATTTCAAGGACCTTCCAATATATTTGTTTTTGCTTCACTGTTGAGGCTAGGTAACGTTTGAAGGTAAAATAACACATTCTTCCTCTTACAAATAAAAAGTTGAATTCATAAGATGAGGAAAGCATCCTTTGTTCAATTCAGTACAGTCAGTGGCTTTGCTGCTACAGCCTCCCTACCTTATGGTGGCTAATGTTAGCAAACTATAGATAGGTATTGCTGTATCATATTATATGGCACGGCTTCATCACGTTCTTGACTCTATGACTCTTTTCTATTTGTGTGGCTGTGACATTATGTTTTATCATTATCCTGTATCGCACTGGCTTCTACAAAGTCTCCCTTTAGGCTTTGTTGCAAGAATGTTTAAGTATATTAGACCGCTAGTTTACTTCTTGCATCCAACCACATAGTTTGTTCTCACACGGTGGCATAACAATTACAATTTGTAGATATCTTTCACATCTTTTGTGCATTTATACACCTGTCGCGAAGAAACGAAAGCGTCAAGATGACTTTTACATTTAATGTACCTTTTATTTCCAGGAACTAAAACGCACACGGGATGTAATTTGTGCTGTAAGGTGGTCTACTTCTAGCCATGTCAACATCCAGGCAGAACATGACTCAGAATGCATCAAAAGTAGAGTCTTTATTGATGAGTGGGCAAAAGAACCACCTCAGTTAAACTGTACAGTTACAGAATCTCGCGAAGGAATGCCAGACGTAGAAATTATGGACCTCAGTTCACGTTTCACTTTTCACTTTGTCTTCTCGTATCAACATCTGTACAAGTTGTAATCCAAAGCCTTGAATCTATGAAATGCAGTGGAATGCATGCTAATACAGTATGCTGTGCAAGTGTCCACATTTAAAAAATTGACTGCACAAGTATATCTATGCCTAACATACTGTAGGTCTGACATTTGTATTACATGAATCTTAATTTGGAGAGACACCTTAATGTAGTCTAAGCTGGCTTCCACACGCCAAACATCTCTGGGGTCGAATTCAGCCTGAATATGATTTGATTTGGAACTTTCTGTGATCCAGGATACTCGAATGGTGACATTTATGTTGAGGGGAAATATAAGAGGGCCTAGTAACATTCAAGTTTCCTTCACATTAAGTGCCACTTCATTTCTTCATTTTTTATTTTTTTTTTGTATTCTGGTGAGAGCATAACAGCACTTTAAAAACATTCCCAAGACCATCATTTGCAAATAAACGTTCATTTGCTAATGATTTTTTTTTTAAACGACGTAATTTACATCATCATTCAAGTCATTAAATCCTATGGTCTGTTTGCAATGTACAAGTGTTGTTTTGTAATTATTCTGTCCCCGTTAATCATCCATCTATAGTTCACATTTTCTTGTACATCACCATTAAAAATCAGACTACATTTTCTGTCACGGAAATCCATTTAAAGGATACGTTTCCATATGATGATTGCTCAATTTTGCATGATTTTGAGACACCAAGATGAGGCTGCTTTCATACTGACTCAATATTACTGGAACCTATTCTATCATCATTATTTCTCTCATCATTCTCCCTCCCTCCTCTTCTCTTTCTACCTCTTCCTCCCTCACATACACACACACACACACACACACACACATACACACAATTGCTATATAAAAACACACAAGCAGGAATGTACATTCCCGTACAGTCTATACAATATGAAATCAAGTCATATTTCAAAATAGTGTCATCTGCTTAACATGTATAGTTTACAAATAAAGGAAAACAGGCAATTTTTTTTTATGATACAAAGAAACCTGACACGCCCTAAATCAAGTCCAAAAAATCAAGCATGTTAGGGGCTTCTTGGGTTCACAACAGCTATTTAAATGTATCCAAGGTTATTGGGTCCATTCGATATTCTGCAGTTGTCCTTTGAATTACATGAAAAGGCGTCCGGGGTGGTCTATCAGTCCATTCAGACCCTTTGAGTTCCTTGATGTGTTTCAGAGTTAGTAACGCTCTGATCAACACTTTCTATTCACAGTCCACAGCACACTTCTTCAAGGATTTCAACCCTCCGTGTGTCTGTTTTGTGCCTCCTATGGCACAGAAACAAATTCTCAGTTGAAAGCTCTGGGGCGTGTCCCACTGAAATAAGGCAACATTATTTTAAAATGGCATCTGTCACACTTAGTTGGAGCGGTGATTGTTGTGATCTTTCCTACGTATTGATCATACAGTACATCATCAGAAATACAAACCATTAAAGTGTTACCGGGGCATTTCTATCGCCCTGTTCGAACCTTTGCACCTGCCCACATTTATTCAAACATCGACATTCTTAATGAAATGGCACTGTGCCTGCATTTGTTGGCAAAAATTAGGTTTTGTTGTGCAAAACAACAAAACAGACACTTAACTGAGGTGCATTACATCACTTCTACGCTCCAAATCTCCCTTTAAAACTTGAAACATTCTCTTCGTTAAGCTCATATCTTATCACATAATGCAGTAGGCCTCATCCTGGGGCAGGTGTTGTTTAGTCCTCCAGTATGTGGGCAGGTGAGCTCTCAGCACTTTCCTCAGGTCCTCGTTGAGCAGGAGACAGAAGATGGGGTTGACTCCGGCTTGGGCGAAGCTCATCCACACTGTGATGGAAAGGTACTTGTGAGGGATGGTGCAGGACTTTACGAACACCCTCCAGAAGCACGCCACTATGTAGGGAGCCCAGAGGACCAGGAAGAGCAGGGTGATGGTGTAGAACATCCTGCCCAGCCTCCTCTCTGACCTCACCTCTTCCATCCCGAGCAGCCGCCGGTGCTGATTGTGTAAATTCTGCCTGATGCCCAACAGAGTGGGTGGCATGGGACCACGACCGAACCCCGCAATCCAGTTAGCTGCAGCTTGACCTGTGGCCCCAGGACCGTGGAAGGTCCAGTTCTGGCTGATAGCTGGCACTAGCTGGACAGGTTTCATCTTGCGGTGCCTGTACTCAAACAGCAGCAGCTTGGCGTAGAAACCGTGGGTGGCCAGGACTACCACAGCCAGCATGAGCATGAAGCCCAGGGTGTCGTTGGTCTTCAGGTAGCGGTGTTCAAAAATGCACTGATCCTCATCACGGATGAACTTGTATGTTCCCACATCGAAGACAGGTGGGAACGCCATGGCAACCGCCAGAGTCCACACCATGCATATGATGGCGGCGCAGGTCCAGATGGTCATGCGCTTGGCGTAGAATCGGTGGTGGGCGATGGCAAGGTAGCGGGTGACAGCCACACAAAACAGCATGAAGGCAGCGTGAAAACAAAACAGCACGGCCATAAAAGCCACAACTTTACAACTCAAGGCACTGTAAGTCCAGGCCGAGCTGTTGTGGACCGAAACCAGCACAAAGGGGAAGCAGGCAGCGGAGCGAACTGCATCGGCCAGGCATAGGTCCAGGAGAAAGAAGTAAGGAGCCTTGTGAAGTGTCCTGTCTCGTAGGACTAGCATGGAGACCAAGAGGTTGCCTACAAGGCTGACACAGATGATCAAACCCAAGAAGACCAGCTTAAAGTAGGCAGACACATCTGTGGCAGAGATTCCTCCACTATTACTGCTGCTGCTACTGCTGCTGCTGCCGCCTCTTGCCAGTCCGCTCTGCGAAGCCAGCACAGCCAGCAAACTGCCGGGGCCATCGATGGCAAAGCTCTGGTTAGACATTCTATCTGGTACCTTCCACGGGAGCCTGCCTGGTTCGGGGCCCTTTAAAAGCACTACTGATCCTCCTACAGCCGTCGTCTCCCACGGCTCTCTCGTCTTTACAAGAAGGGGCCGTACGGATCTTTTCTACATGACAGACTCATCTTTCCTCTTTGTCCACAACCTCACCACCTGTGAACAAAGACACACATTTTTGAAGAATGAAAAACAAGATGTCTGACGTGCCCGTTGGGTCTAAAAAGAGTCCACTAAACGGAAACAAAACTTACATTTAATAGCATTGACATAGAAGTGCTGTGTCGGGCAACACAGTGGAAATCTCTGCCTTCCTGTTTCTCTATGGCTGGGATCAGATCAGCAGCTCTACAGCATGCCAACTCCTTGGCTCTCTCAGTAATTACCTTGCCCGTTGCTAAGATACAACAGCTCACATACTTTGTGCAAGTGTGGGTGTTTGAGTGAATGCATGGGGGTGTACAGGGGGATGGAGCAGACACAGTACAACCAACACTGGGCATGTCCAACAAATAGAGACGTGGAACGTTTCATGCTTTGTCTCTGCTGCTCTGTGCATGTGTGTGCGTGACAGTCGGTTAAAGAGCAGAGGGTGCGATCTGTATACCGTTCACAGCACATAACAAATAGGAGGATATAACGGAGCAGAGCAGGCAGCCATTTGGTTTTTTTTTTTGCCATTGGACCGTACGTGTGAAATGTGGATTTTTGCTCAACAGGAGGAGAAAGTTAACGTTGTGATTATCATAGGCAGGCCGCGGTGTTCGAGCAAGGAGCCAACACTACACCTTGTTTAAAGAAGACAAGGAAATTCAAATTTTAAAAAAAGGAACAAAGAGATACAGTTGAGATGCAGCCCTGCTCCCCTAAAAAAAAACAAAAAAAAAACCCTCATTTACAGGCAGTAAATTCTAACTGTGCTTGTCTGGGTGGGCCTTGCCTATGTAGGCCATGAAACACAATCTGATCTGCTGTAAGTGTAGGCTTAATTTTCTCCCCCTCTTTACAAATGACAGCCCTCTGCCACCTTGACAAGAATCATTTCACCTGATTAGGTGTCTGCCATGTCAGCTAGGCCTGAAACACTGGCTGGAGTGAAAAACAGATGAACAGGTGTCAAAATCACCTCTGCTGTGTGTGTGTGTGTGTGTGTGAAAGAAAGAAAGAAAGAAAGAGAGAGAGAGACGATAACCTACCTTTCATCCTCTCATTCTGTGTATATGTGTGTGTGTGTGTGTGTGTGTGTGTGTGGATCTGTTTTCTCACGGCAACAGCAAAAAAAGAAAGAAAAAAAAAAAAGAGAAGAAGATCCCAATCGCTTTGTTTCACTCTTTGTTCAATCGCGAGAAAAACACATAAAAAAGCCTCATGCTCTTGCTGTGCTCTCGGGCTCAAATAACACCTGTTATGCATAAATCCATTGCAAGGAAATCGAACAACATATAATAAACATAAGACGGCAGAGGCGAGCTAATAATCAACAGCTGATCAAACCAGTCCAGGATGAGGACTCTGCTGTTAAGCCACGTTTAGCCTAACAGATATGTATATTCCCAAAAAAAAATTTTTTAAAAAATAAAAAATATCCACTGCCTCCCTTTTTACAGTTTCATGGAGAGGGATGTGTTCGGTTGGTCGCTGTCTGAAAACCGTCCGAGAAAACAGATTTTATGTTGCATCACGTCGAAGATGGATTTCCAGAAGGCTGGAAACAGACGCGATTAAAGAATATACATATATATATATATATATATATATATATATATATATATCTTGTTCTGTCCATATATCCAAAATGATGTC
>JAVQJF010002578.1:0-10268 GCA_036023855.1 Gadopsis marmoratus
AAGACTACTATCTATTTTTGTAAACATTGAGTTTGATGAGACCTCAAACTCTTCAAATGTTTTATTGAATGGTAAATAAACCTGCCATCCTGACTGAAATCATAGGGTAGTTAGCAAACTTAGAAATGCCTGCTTCACTGCCTCCCAGTCTGTTTTCTGGTCAGGAATTTGAACCGGAAACCTTCGGCCTAGTTGCCCACCCATTATTTGTACCTGCCCACCCAAATATAGCAGGCTAGAACCGGCACTGGCTAGCGAGCTACATGTATCATGTATGTAGAGAAAACAAGTCGTGAGGAATGAAACTGAAAGTGGATGCTGTCCGACGTTAACAACTGAAGTGTACGTCAGTCTCAATAGTGGTTGTAACATTGTAAAAAAAACAGCACTAAACAAATAGTTTAAGGCAAATCAACAATAGTTCAGTCAAGCAACCGTTTTTGCATTTATTTCATACCAAGCATGTGATCAGATAACATAAAAACACAACTTTATATTCGAAAGAATACCTCTGGATCGGAATTCATACCTACTTTGTGCGAAACCACTTTTCCGGCTGCCATTCCCTGCAGAGTGGACAAATCTGGTTGATATTTCTCAGGGATGTTTACTACAGCACTGGCCACATGCTGATGTGATAAGGTCACGGTTGCATTTATGTAGCAAGAGAAAATTTGCGTGTTTATGTTTTTGTCAAAGGCAAGGGAGACTTTCATAGTTATTGTACCTCAACAAAGAGCCGAATATTCCCCTAAGCAATAGTTTAAATTGTAAAAATTAAAGTACTTCAAGTACTTCAGAGCCCATGAATGGAATGATAAACTAAACTCTATAGATATTGCAAGCAAAGAATGGACAGCAGATTTCTGATGTACAGTTGGAGCAAATTATTTCGTCTTAAACTCTGGAACGTTAACCTCACTGAAGTGAAATAAATCATGCTGAGAGTTCATGTTTAGCATTCCTCGCTGCAATTTCACTCAGCTAGGACACATACCTCTCTCACTGCTCATTTGCTCATGCATACGCAGTCATTTTATCTGTTTTGTGGCACCAAAGGCCATGCCAAATTATGCGATAGACAAAATTCCCACTTTCCGTGTAATGACAGTCAGTCTGCATTCAAATGTGAGATCAAGATGAAAGACAGAGAGAAATGTAACAGACATATCAACTAAAAAAGAGACAGCAAAACCAAGGGAGCAGTATGTAAGATGATTATTCCATCATCGCTCTTCAGCTGCTTGGCAGTGCGTGTCTTTTTCAATTGTGTCCCTGTTGCAATGATACTGTCATCAGGCCTTCAGTGGATCAATATGCTCGCCTTTAATAGGCCATTCATTAGGAGATCATCAATAACCTCCCAGCAAAGGACAGCCACTCGATGCCCGGCACCCACAATGTTTTGGCAGAGAAAAAGATTACAGGGTTGAGGAGAGGTGACGATAATGCATTAAGAACATCTGGCAAAAGGATTGTAAGAAACACAGAAGCTGGATAACTAACTTAATGAGATTTTACATGAAAAGTCGGTGGTAATGTTTTGCCTCACTCTTAAGCCTGGTCTTGAGCTTCGGTGCAGCAGAAGCCATTGAATATGAATAAAGAACGTGATGGGAGTCTTGGTAAAAGCCTGGAGGTCTGAACGCTGTGCATGATTACAATTTCTCATCATCCAGCAGCCTTCTTATCACGCTGACTAAAATGTATTCTACGGGACATTTTGAATTCTAGCCGGTCATCTTCCTTTGCCAAGTACTTGTCACATTATTGGGTAAAACGTTTCCTTATTTGTCCTTCAGGTTCATAGAATTTCCCGTCAGCATTCCTCATTTCCAACAATTGGTGGTATATACGATAATGAGCTAGCATGCGGTTAGGGGCGCCGGAAAATTTCAATGACATATGCAACACTGTCAACATGCCATTTCACTTTTTTTGTGCGGCAATATCGAAGCCAATTTGCCACATGATGGCAGAGGCCTGCTGATGAGATATTGCACTCTTAAATGTGTGAATGTCAATGTATTCCTTTAATGAGGGCTCTGGCCATATTTTTCAATGATCACCTTGCAGAGCCTCCTACAGCCCTAACAGGCAAAAGGTACTGATGGCAAAGTACCATTGCCTGCCGACTGGAATATAAAGTAGAAGCACAGACACGAGCTGGAGGACTTCAGTCTGTTAAAACTCGCATTCGGCCACACAGCAGGAAGCAAACATCCCCATAACATTAAAGGAGCCCTCAGGGTAAATGTTAGATAGAACATGGACTGCACTTTTATAAACCTTTCTACTTTTACAGTACAATTGGCCTCTCATTCACACACACTCACTCACAGATCGATGGTGACGGAGCTGCCGTGCAAGGCGCTGGTCTGTCCAACCAGGAACAACTCAGGGTTCAGTGTCTTGCCCAGGGATGCTTCAACATTTTGGACAGGGGGATTGAACTCCCAACCCGGAGATTAGTGGATGACACAACACAAATGTAGAAGCAGATAACATAAAACAGAGAAAACTGCAGAAGCTGAAGGAGGGATGAGGCTGCCAAGCAGGCTGTGGACTGCCAGCACTGGAGGAGTCTGGTTCCTCAATTCTACGCCACTAGGCATGAGCACGGGGATATACTCACACTTTGAATTAAACTGGGGGGGGGGCACACATTTAACAGATATTCGGCCTGCAGTGTCTCAACATGTCAACCATTCAAATGAAATGCCAGTTAAGTCCAAAAATCATCACGAATTTAGAAAAAGACATTGGATGATGTGTCTGTAAATAAAGCAAATCGGAATGGGAGTGATGATGATGAGTTGTGGTCACGCTGCCAAGTCAGCCACAGATCAGCAACAGTGGAGGAGGCTTGTCTGTCCTTATACGCCATTAGGCACAAAGATGATAATTTTCTAAGTATAAGACTACCTAACAAGCCAAAAGTGGAGGCGGCTGCCTCTTCTCTTCTTCATTCATCCATAGGCATGAAGGACAAGTAACCAAATTAGTCTGTAAACTCTAGTTTGACTGTGATCTTACTGGCAGAAATGATATTTTACTGCCATTTAAAATGGTTTAACACCTTACACCAGTCAGAAGTTATTGGACACCCTGTCTTTTAGTGTTTTGAGCAATGTAGCTGTAGTGCCATTTTAAATATTCTAAAATGACCAAATAGTGAGAGGAGGTGTTTGTAAATGGAATACTATTTGTGCCCTTTCACTGTATTAGAAATGAGTTAGATATCTCTAATTGTGAACGATCCAACTAAACACCTGTTTAATTGCATTCTAAAAGGTACATGCAGGTTGACATGCAGGTTTTCCAGTGCCACTGACTTTAATATACATCTGATCTGAGACCAGCATAACAAGTGTATTAAACACTTTGTTTTTTGCGTTTTCAGATGTTTTAATGGTAGTGATTTATAATGATAGTCTGACATGTGGTCCCACAGTGCAGAGTGCCCCAAGCATCTCCACTGTGAGTGGATCAATCCAGCTAAAGAAGGTGATTACATACTGTACACTGTATATGTATAAGCATCTTAAAGCTGCTGATGATGATGGAGTGAAGGCTGATTTGAAACGTCCGCAATGCACTACCACAAATCTACACTCTTACCTGACTAAAGCCAGTCCCAAGTTTCTGTAAGTTGATTTTGCTATTGTATTTCAATAAATGTGAACCGATGGCCACCTAGAGGCTAAGAAACCATAAATCTGTACCACTTTCTTAAACAGTGCCCACTGTAAATTGTGTATCAATGGCATAACTACTGGTTAATTAATCATAGATGGTTGCTTAACCATAAATAACAAGTATGACCTTTTATATCACCAGAAAAATGTAGTGGGTTATTTGCAAATATAAATGTTGGTAAGTGGTTATTAGAGGGCTCTTTTTTAAGCCACTATTAAGGCATTAGTTACAACTCATTAACCTTTTATAAATGTTTCTTATTAAAAGTTAAACTAATCCTGCTTTGGAAAATGGTCATCAGTAATGTAAAGTGCATAGCATGGTGAATTTGATTCATATGTAAGTGAGTTTTGCTAACTGTCTTCTTTGAATAAAAACAGGTACAGAGTGGTGAAAGAAGTCTTCAGCTTTTTTACTGAAATAGTTACTCAGTACCAGGCTGAAAGCAGCGTTTTACAGCCCTTACCAGTTGAGAGCTTTCAAGTTGACCTCTGACCACACCCAATCAGTGATGTCACATTGTGCGGACACTCGCTTCTATATCACTGCAGAAAGGTCAGCGAAAACAAGATTTTCAGTTACTGTTGAGTTACTCTTTGAGTAAAGACAAAAAAAAAATTAAAAATCACATTTAAAAGCTTGCATGCAAAAGCTTATATTAGAATGCTTTTAGTTTAGATTATTTTGATCATTTTCAAAAAAAAGTAACACAAGTCAAGCCTGACAAATCAAATCAAGTTTATGGTGATTGAAAGCCTTTTTGATTTATTACACTACACCATTTTACATGAATTATTTTGTACAGATCCGTTTAGATTCATTCACTGACAATATATATGTGTTTTTGTATGTTTATATACCCAAAACTCCGAAACAAAAATGAATATTCTTAAATCTTCATTATAAATCTATTCAGTGTATATTTCATTTTCATTTCCTTTTCAAAACTATTCACAGATTAACTCTATTTACTGTATGCATCTTGGTTTGCATGTGTTGTAATCTTTGTTTTTGTAAACATGCAAATTCCTCTAAGGTCATACTGACTCTCTGTAATTTGAAACACGTGCAATTGAAAAAGAAAAATGCATAAATGTATGTATGGAATATTTGAAGGGGAAAATTAAGAGTTACTACAGAAAGTTCTTTTTTGATTCTTTTCCATTTTCTCTTGGCATTTTCCATTTTAAAATGTAATCCTGGGTAAAAATCTCCATAGTTTTGCATTTTAAATCTTAATACGCAAAATGTTTTGTAACTATACTTTTCAAATAAATGTAACTGACATGAAAATAAAATAGGTTTCCTCTGAAATGCAGGGGTCTAAAAATGTTAGGTATTTTAAAACAAAATGCAAAGACCTGAGTCAAGTACAAGTAGTGTACTTAGTAACATTGTATCCGTGCAGGAATAGCAAAACACATATTCTCTTGATGGTGTTAAATGTCATGTTTTGCAAACTCTAATGTTAAAAATGTTAACTCAACTATAAAAAGCAACAAAGCACAAACAAGTATTTGCTAAAAAAGTGAGCTAAAAGCGGTTTGTTAAATTGTGACAAGTGCCTGCAAGAGGACGGTGTGACTACATTATCAAACGTATATCCACGTTAAGAAACATCCAGTGTGTTGGAGCCAGAGGCCCACATACAGCTCCGTCATCTGGAGCCCACTCAGGGATTCCTGCGCACACAAACACACACACAGCTACATTGTATCCCTAAACCACATTCCCATACTGTATCCCGGCCATTCATCTGAGGTGAATCAATAGCTCAGTTAGCAGTGCAGGACTGAGTTCAGTGACAGCACTTGTGCTCCCAGTGAGGAGACACAGGGACACATTCAGCACGGCACAGCTAATCACCATTAAAGGCTTACAAGGGAAAAGTAGATGAAAAGGACGAAGAGACGGAGAGGGAGGGTGGGTGGGAAAGAAAAAGAAGGAGAAAGGCCGACAAAAGGAGAAAGTTACAATAGGGCATCTGTTTCAGTGCTGGACAGCAAGAAAAAACAGAGGCTACAGGAGCAGAGAGTAGGCAGATATGCTGAAAGGCACTTTTAAAGCTGAACTCGGCAAGCCTTTTCTATGAAAATCCACCTGTCCTTTCATGCAAGATGCAATAAAATAGAGCGACTTACTTCCTGTTGGGTTGCCGGTGACAAATCTTCTCCGCCTGCAAGAAAGGACAAAATCAAAATGTGAAGCTGTCTAGCATCTAGACGGGGGGGGAGTCAATTGATCACATAGTCGAAGGCTACAAATCAGATACAGCATCTGTATAATAATGGTAAAAAAGTAACTGTATTTGCACAAACTTGAACAAGTCAGACTGAATTCCAATTTTTTTCTCTCTTCATTATTCAGTCTGACATTGTGTTCCAGTTAGTCAGACGCAGTTAACTTAAGGTCACGTTGATCGAAGACACATGATTTGTTATTTCTGTAAGTCAACTTACAACAAGACATTTTTTTGCCATTTTTTTCCACCCCATGAATAATATTCCTTATTATTAATCCTGCTTAAACAGCTCCGATTGGTTCACTGTGTTCGGGGGAGTGGATCAAAAGGCCTTCCATCTATTTTTCCATTTGGCTTGTTAAACAGGTAACACACAGTGTGGTGATTTTCATGCTTGGAAATTAATGTGTACTTCACAATGACAGGGATGCATGATGCAGAGTGGTGTACAGTTCAACAAAAGCATGACTTTCTTTTGCAAAGTTGTTATACATGATTATTAAATAAGGCCAGGGGCTGAAAATAATTCCATATTAGAAAAAAGCAGAATAAAAATTTTTTTGAAATTGTGTGGTAAATGCATAGTTTGCACAATAGCCAATATTGCACAATAATGAGCCACTTTAATACAGCACACTAGCATCTTCCTCCATAAACATTTAAATCCACCATACACATGCATTTACACAGGGTTCGTACAAAGTCTTGAAAGTTTTGAGTTGTAACCGTTATGTTTTCAATGTTAGGAAAATGCTTGAATTTGAATATACTCCTTGAAAAATGCTTAACTTTCAACATGTTTAATCTACAGTATAACTCATGTAAATCAAACATCTTTTAATATTTGAAATGAAACAATCCCATTGTCATATTTGTTTGTTGTCCTGGAATTTATAGTAACCATTTAGATGTGACAATAAAGGCTTGGCGTGTGGAAATGTTTGTTTTAGGTACCTTGAAAATGCTTGAAGTGTAGTCTTAAAAAGTAGTATACACACACATTACAATATACAGCCATAACATTATGACCATCTGCCTAATATTGTGTAGGTCCCCCTTTTTCCACCAAAACAGCTCTGACCCATCGGGGCCTGGACTCCCTAGACCTCTGAAGGTGCACTGTGGTATCTGGCACCAAGACTTTAGCAGCAGATCCTGTAAGTCCTGTAAAATTGCGAGGTTGTGCTTCCATGGATCTTGTTTGTCCAGCACACCCACAGATGCTCGACTGGATTGAGATCTGGGCAATTTGGAGGCCAAGTCAACACCTTGAACTCATTGTCGTGTTCCTTAAACCATTCCTGAACCATGTTTGCAGTGTGGCAGGGTACATTATCCTGCTGAAAGATGCCACAGCCCTTAGGGAATACCGTGTACTTGGTCTGCAACAATTAGGTAGGTGGTACGTGTCAAAGTCACATCCACATGAATGGCAGGACTCAAGGTTTCCCAGCAGAACATTGCCCTAAGCATCACAATGCCTCCACCAGCTTGCCTTCTTCCCACAGTGCATCATGGTGCCATGTCTTCCTCAGGTAAGTAAGCAACACACATGCACATGATGCAAAGGAAACGTGATTCATCAGACCCAGCCAGCTTCTTCCATTGCTCCCTGGTCCAGTTCTGATGCTCGCATGCCCATTCTAGGCGCTTTCGGCGGTGGACAGGAGTCAGCATGGGCACCCTGACCAATCCGCTGCTACGCAGCCTCATATGCAACAAACTGCAATGCTCTGTGTGTTCAGACACCTTTCTATCAGAACCAGCATTCACTTTTTCAGCAGTTTGAGATACAGAAGCTCTTCTGTTGGATCGGACCCCACGGGCCAGCCTTCGCCTTGGCCGCCCATGACCCTGTCACCGGTTCCCCAGTTTTCCTTCCTCGGACCTGACCACTGCAGACCGGGAACAGTTTTGGAGATGCTCTGAGCCAGTCGTCTAGCCATCACAGTTTGGCCGTTGTCGAAGTCGCTCACATCCTTACACTTGCCGATTTTTCTTGCTTCAACACATCAACTTGAAGGACAAAATGTTCACTTGCTGTCTAATATATCCCCCCACTGACAGGTGCCATGGTAATAAGATAATCAATGTTCTTCACTTCACCTGTCAGTGGTCATAAAGTTATGGCTGATCTGTGTGTTCTAGGCGCACAAGATGACATACTATAGCACAGACCACACAAACACAGGACGTTCATGGTGCCGAGTAGCTGGTACTCATAAGATTAGGTTGCTCCTTCTAAAACAGAAGGTATTTATGTGTTTATCCCTCTCTCTTTCTCTTTTCATCCCTCCATCTGAGTTTAGCTCTGTGAAATGGATCTTACAATAACACAATGGGGCTGAAAATTAAAACAGACAACGCTTGATTGGTCACCAAAGATAAAAACACTTTGGCTGGTGCTAAATTAGGAGCGTTATCAGAGAGCACAGAAAGGAATGTGCACACTGAAACACCGTTGATTTAATTCTAACAGCTCACCCTCGGTGGGAGACGGCTGTGCTTTGAAATTCAATATTCAAAAGATGTACCGGAATAACAGCAGCCATTGTGTTGAATTTGAACAGAAAATATCAGTCGTATGATGTGGAAAGATCACATTGCTTCTTGAGCTGCCTGCCATTAATTTGGCTTGACTGCAACCATGATCGCCGAGCACAGCATTTAATGTGAAATGACAAAATATTACAACCAGCTCTCTCAAATGTCGACAATCTTCGCCAGTGCAGCTCACAAGCCTTTGTATGCCTGCAGCTTTTGGAGTAACTTAGATATGGATTAGATGGCAAAAATGCACATATGAGAGACTAAGCAACAGCTTAGCAAATGATTTGACATGGAAGAGCTGTAGATACAGCCTGCAGCAATGTTGAAAGCTGTGTAAATATAGTGACAATATAGTTCCACAGTTGTCAATATCCACAGATGTTCAAACCTACAACCCGTCTCTAAAATTACAAACCCATCTCCTCTATAAAATGTGTTTTATTTACGTGCTTCGACAAATAAGTTGAGGAAATATTGCTACATGGATTACGTTCACTGGCATCATTTGTGGGGTATCTACTCCGCCCATGTTCACCTGCCTAGCATCAGGCTCATTAGGTCATTCACACCTGCCTGCCATCAGTCATGCCAGCCACCTGTTATCTACCCCGGATCTGCATCCAATCCTTTGTCAGATCGTTTTGTCTACGATCTGTGACTAGACGTGCCTGACTCTCCCCGGTTACTGCTACACCTCTGCTCTTCGTACCTCCAGAAGATTCTTGTCACGGCGGCCCTCGTTCCCCTCCCCAGCTTGATCCTCATCAAAACCAGCTTCATTAATAAAATTGGTAAACTGTACCTGCTGCCATGTTGTCTGTATCTGTGCCTGGGTCCTCCCGTCCTCACCTCATAACATTAAGCTATTACACAGCTGATGAAGACTGCTATACTGACTAAAACTGAACCGCATCTCTTCTGTTCGACACCTGTGATGCCGCTTGCACAACTTCACACATTGTCAGAAAAAGGTCTTTCCAATGGAGGGTGAATGAAGGACAGTAGCAGACTAGTACCCTCTTGCGGACTAAATGAAAAGTTGAATTATGGTCTGCAAAGTAGCAGAGCAAGTTGTGCAGGTGGTATGAGATGGACAACACAAAAACAGGCCTAAAACTCATGTTGTGTTTGTTCATCCTATGTGGAAATACGACATGTGCATATGTTGTTCTAACCTCACTCGCCAGATGGAGTGTTACACAGAAACATCTGAGATGTCTTGAAAATGGGCTAACTTCAACCAGTCAGATCAACAAACCATATGTAGGAGAGCCAAAGCCAATCTGTAGAAGGTCAAAAACATTTTTTCCATTGATGAAAGCCTTCAGTGTGATTCTTTACTCTTCTGTCAATGAAGAAATACTGCACAGTTCTAATATAACCGATGCTACGCTAGCTGCCATTCGCAATTGTCTTACCTAAACCACACCCGTAGCTGCCAGTAGTTCTTCATAGGATGCTGATTGGTTCGATTCACTGTGGTTCGACTGTGGTCACTAATAAAATAAAATTCCTAACCTGCTACAATATTTAACCAAAGTGTTACGTCCCCCTTCGTGTGTCTAGGGGAGGGGAGGACGATATCAAACAAACGATGGATCTGAGCCAGGATTGCTGCACCAAACTGGTATGGTTTGGGTAGGGATGCATGTGCGGGTAGGCTGGACTCAGGGTGGATGCCAAAGGAAATACAAGAAACAGAACAAAACCCCTCCTAAACTACTGTCCCACCTAAGCCCCAACAAAAGAACAAACAAAAGGCTGTCCAGCTAATACT
>JAVQJF010002579.1:0-43587 GCA_036023855.1 Gadopsis marmoratus
TATCAAACCATTCAAACTAATTTTAATACATATACCCTTTTTGTCACAGAACATTAGACACGTTTTAGAGATTTGGAATACTGCCTCTCGCCCAAATGTTAGCTGGGATTGGCTCCAGCTCCCCCCTGTAACCCTTCGGGATAAGCAGTCTGGTTAATGAATGAATGAATGAATTAAGACTGTATGTAATTTGGTGCTGAGCAGGTAATGTACAGTTAAAGCCTTTTTGCTGAGTTGTCGCTGGTGAGAACGAGTGGCTGTTAAAAAACAAAACAACTAGTTGAAAGATGCTAAAAAGGAGCCGAGGAGAACTGATGGGAACATTTTTGATCATAGCCAGTAAGAGCCTTACCTTCGCCAGGTCCACCAAGGTGTTGGCCTGATCATTGAGTTTCCTCTGCTCCATCTTCACACTGCGCAGCCTGGTGGAGGCACAGGGAGGTGGGAGCAGGAAGAGGAGGGAAGAAGGAGGTGGGCAAAGGAGAAAGGGGAGGAGGCGAAGAAGAATGGCGGAGAGAATAAAGGAAGAGAGGGGAGAGTGGAAGAGGGCAGTTTGCAGGAGTGGATCACAGAGAGACAGGTTGTTTGGGGTTATGAAGGGGCAGAGAGGGCCAGTAGGGAAGAAAGAAGGAGGAGGAGGAGGAGGGGGAACAACATTTTTTATCAGGCATGCTCTCTCACTGATGACATTGAAAAGAGAGGACAGCCTGCATGCATCATAAATATATGTACTTTACATATCTATATATATATAGAAATATATAGAATTATATATATATATATACAGACACACAAGCATTCCTGGTCTTGGTCAATGCAATACCAACCAAAACATGCAAAATTGCAGAAGCATACTATGCTCATTTTGAAAAAAATAAACTGTTTATCATATTTTATCTGGGTCATTTTTTTTGCTATAGCAAGATCTTTTTGTCATAATAGTGCAAAGCCTTAAGAAGCACTTTTTAACTTTAAAAAGTAGTTTTCGCTGCAATGAGCGACAGTCTATGTAATACTGAGAGATAATGTTTACAGCCCAAAAATAATTTGCTTTTGAATGAGAGGGAAAAATCTCAATATAATGCCAAAAAGCGTATTCCATATTCTTATATGACTAAACATGATGGATTTTTTTTCCAGCAAGAACACAATATGCTTCCATACAATAAATCCCCCCAAAATTTATGTTTGAAATCAAAACATTCCCATCTCTTTCCACCCAAAAGTAAGACATTAAAAAGGAAAAAGATGACATGCCCTTTGTCAGTGCTACACACAGCTCAGTGGTAGGACTTCAGATATACACACTGGTCATTCAGATAGCGTGCAGTGACTGTGAGTGACTTTGTGCACAATGAAACGTGAGGCGCGTGTGTGTGTGTGTGTGTGTGTGTGTGTGTGTGTGTGTGTGTGTGTGTGGCCACAGATAAAAGATGAAGCCAGAAAAAAAAAATATCCTGTCTAACGACACTGTTGAACGTACGGCAACAGAGATTTCAAAATAACTTGCACAATGACACATCGGACGTGTTTTGTGATGCCTTCAACATTGTGCCTCTTTATCTCTAATCAAATACATGATGCCACTGTAAAAACTGTTAACGCTGATGTTGAATAATGTGTCATTGTTAGCGGTGGCATCATACAACCATCATCATCTGGATGTATGAGAGGAAGAATTTCCCTGTTCGGCAAATTATGAGACGGGATGACATTCAAGGGCATTTTATTCATGTGCAAATCAGTATATCAGAGCAGAGTGAGACTGCTCGCTTACGGCTCTCTCTCTCCGCGGGAAACCGTTTCAGCTCGTATGTGTCTGTTTGCTCGGCTTTGTCATCCCTTATGGCTGTTGAGGAACAGGGGCTAAAAGCTAGAAGCGCTACTTATTAGAGTAACGCATTAGGAATACAATTTGCCTCTACAACCTACGTGCTATGTCATCAATGCCATGTGCAAGCTTTGACATTTGATCTTTTATAAGAAAGGGAAAAAAAAATTTAAAACAGCAGCAAACATTTCAACCTCATTAGAACTACAGTACATTACTGTGTGTGTGCGTGTATTCATGTCATCACAAAACCATCAGGAGTGTAGGATGAGTTCTGTTGATGCAGGTTAATATAGCCCCCAGAGCAGCTATATTAATCATGGGCAACATTATACAGTACAGTACGTCGTAGATGATTATGAACCGCTGGCCAAGCCAACAAAGCTCCAAGCTCATTCTGCGCAAGATGCTTATTCTTTCACACGTTCTCTCCAGACATCCCTCCACTATTGACACCGGTGGCAAAATGTCGATGCTTTTTTTTTTGTTTCATTCCATTCAAGGGGGGATGGGAGGGAGAGGGAAGTAAATGGAACACTCAAGTAAAGAAAAAACCAAAAATGATTCAGCATCTTTTGTTTTTTTTTGTTTGGTAACAAACGTTTTTTTTCATGCATGTCAAATGCAGACATGGAGAGAGGAGGAGGAGGATGTTGAGGAAACAGTAGGAGGAGGATACATAGAAGACTCAACTTACTTCTGAGCTCTGCAGTGATAGAGCAAAACAAAGACAGAACACAGTACAGAGTTTTAACCCCACAACATTCACGAAACGAGTGAAACCATTACACTTCTCACTGTAAGCACAGGGTAAAAGGGGGTCGGAGGGAGAGGGGGATGGGGAGGGGAATAGGAAGGGCCATTACACTAGGTTGCAGTGTGTGTGTGCTTGTGAATGTGTATGTGTAGCATAACAATCAAAGGAAATGGTACTCTAGGAGAGGATATTGTAACGCTAGAGGTGATGCTACAAAATACTCTCAGCTACAACTACATTTTATCAGTTTATTAGCAACACGGCTACTCATATTTGTGGTAGAAAAGTATAATAACATTAAAGACAATCACATGGATTGAACATCTTAAGAGCTATTTTTCAACAACATACTGTAGTTTTGGGGCATGCTGAGTGATTCCCTTTGGTGGTCGGTGGTGAACAACTCTGTCATATTTCTGTCAAACATTGTATTATTCATTAGATGACACAAAACAAACGCAGTGCAGGACTTACTGGTGAATGGCTTGGAGAAACTTGCGCTGGTGTTTCCGCACCTTGGCGTGATCAATCTTCTTGACCAACTTAGTGTGTTTGTAGATGAGCCATGTTTCCCTGAGTACATTGGCAGCTGTGTTCTTTACCTGTGAAACAAGGTTAAAAAAAGTTACAAGATGTACAGTAACTTCTCCAAGGAGCTGTACTGGTTTGGCATATTCAAATCCTAAAGTCAGGCATCCATGATTGATATTATTGTCTGGAAAAAATGTAAACAACAGAAAAAGGTGAAATAGTAAGTAAGTGAACTTTATTTCTATTGCACGTTTCAAAACCAGAGTTACGAACAACAGTATGTCTTTGTTACAAGCTAACCAGCGTTACAAGGTGTAACATACAATACAAACCACTAAACACAAGAATTTCAGGGAATGGCCTAACACAGAAAAATGAAACAAGATCAAAGAAACAAAAGAAAGATTAAACCACTGGATAATAAGTCATAATTTAAAGTTATAAAAAACTAAATTTAGATTTTAGTTTTACTTCTTTGGGCCTGCACATCCAGTGAGTGGACCCCAATATATCTGCTGCACGTCTTTAGGCCTCTAAAAACTATCCAAATGGCAGTCTGAAATTTAAATTAACAGCCTGAAAACTGTTTACAACACATATCCATATGCAACCAGACTTAAGCAGACAGAACATGGTTTTAAGGGTAACAAACCAACCCTTGTTGTAAATGATAGCAATATATTATCACCGTTACTCGAAATGCAGTAGTATGCCGTGACTCACTCGTTTGCAGAGTTGTGTGTCCATCATGAAGTTGTGGACATGCTTCTCAGCCTTGGTCAGCTCCAGCTTCCTGGCTACCACTGCTACCACCAGTGCAGTGCAACCAGCTCCCTGTCGCACAAAGACACGGTCAGACAAACACAGCAATGTTTTGTTTGTGAGATTTCAAAATGCTTTCAAACTTTACTACATTAATAATAAAAAAACAAAACAACTACTAAAGAAACAAAACAAAGTGGCTCCAAGTCAAGAAAGGATATTCATGTAAATGTTATTTAACTAGGAAGAGTGAATTGCATTTGGTTTCCCTCAAATCTCTACTACAGTGAAACGGAAGTTTTTTCACACTACTCATCAGTTAAGTAGAGCACAATAGTTAATACAAGCATGTTTTTCAAGACAGAAATTATTAGCAATTCAGTTAATCAGAAAGGTCATGCAGGCCAAAGCATACAGGTACCAGCATGTAAAAAATGGATGGATAAGAGGAGTGTACTCAATAACAAGGAATATGTATGTGGGTAAATAAACAAGTTAGTAGATCTTAAAGTCTTAATTAAGTGTAAATACTTCTGTCTTATGAATACTTCTGTCTTATAAATACTTCTGTTATATACCTGTGGTAAATAATATTCTAAAATAAAATGTATTTAATAATAAAGTAGATGGAAGATGATTCAAACAAGTGCCAACTGATGTAGGTGAGTTCAGACGTCATGAATTGTTAATTTTGTGCAGTGAGTGTAGCTGGCAGCGAGTACAGTGAGCACAGAGGTTTAGTTTTGTAACTGCTCCAGTCAGAGCTGTCCTGTGAGAATGTTACGTATTTATATGAATGAAGAAGAAAGGAACCCACCATAATCCCTGTAAGCAGACACACGCCTTTCCCACAGTACGTGTGTGGTACCATGTCCCCGTAGCCAATCGAGAGGAACGTAATCGAGATGAGCCACATGGCTCCCAGGAAGTTACTGGTCACTTCCTGTTTGTCATGGTACCTGAAGTGACGAAGAGAAGCAGAAGTGGGATAGATACAATGAGTAAAACTGCACGCAGTTGCTTGAACGTGAGCATGCTGGAGAATGATGTGGTGCTGTGTGAACCAAACAGGGGTGGTGGGTGGAGGAGGTGAAGGTGGTGAAGATCGAGGAGGAGGAGGAAAAAAATTTCTGGCGCAAATTGTTACACCTGTTTTGAAAAGCCAGTTTGGCACAGAGTAAAAAAAAAAAAAAAAGGCATCAAAGTCCATTCTGAGTAACAAAAATGAAGGTATATTCAATGGATTTGCAAGAGACACTATAATTCATTTCTAGCCTTCTTTGGCTTTAAGTGAATTCTATCTGAAATAATTTAATGGAGAAACATGTTTAATGGGTAGGAAACTTAAACTGACATGAAGGTAGATGAAAGAAAATGGTGTCAATTGTTAAAGAAATTGATAGGAATGATTTTAAACCCAGAGAGCAAAAGAATCAATCTAAAAGTGAACCATTTGGGGAGAGGAATGATAACGAGAAGCATTCACGAAAATGTGTCTGAAGCCAAATCACTTTCCCTTGTCGAACATTAGCATAGAAAACGACAATTTTAGACAACATGTTTCAAATGACAGAGAGACCGGCCATGTTGCTTTAGTGACTGGCTAAAGAGTACTGCAGGTCAAACTTGATTTGAATACGACAACCCAACAAATGTACTGTCAGAGCATCCAAAAATGTATATACTACCGCATCAAATCACATTAAAAATTGGCTTATTGGTCACGGTTTGCTGCAAATCTTAATCCATAGAGTTTACGCTGCCCCCCCAAACAAAAAAATGTTTGGCAATGCAAATCATCACTTCAAACATGTTGTTTGCTGAAAATAGCTGACAGCCATGCTTGAATTGTCAGTCCAAAGGCCCACGGAGTGTATGCAAAGACATCTCTATAAAAACAAACAAAAAAACAGACACTGCACAAAGCTGGATTGATGATGACATTCGTGTACCTTTTGCAGCAAGACAAAAGTCCATCACAGAGGCAAATCTGCCTCATCCACCCACCCACCCTCATTCAACTCGCCTCATTATTCCCAATGGGCTGTCTAGGAGGAGATCAGATATGATTTAATTTTGGATTTAAAATCAAATATTCATTAAACACTTTGAGACAGCATCTCGCTAACATCCTTCTGACAAGACAACGTAGATGGTGTCTAATTTCTTGGGATTTTGTAAAGGGGATTCTGACTGGGCCAATCATGAATTGCTAACGACTTCAAACTACCCAGCGGTTTCTCAGCATGTGGACTCAAAAATGGCCGGAACAATCACCTCTAACTAGGGCACAAGTACAGATTGGAACACTTGGGGCCAGATGATGACTTTATTAAGCTTTACTTCCCAAATGAAGGCAAAAAAAAAAAACTCTTTCTCCTCCAAGCCAGTTCATTGTTAACAAATATCATAAGTCAACTAACATGCCTCCTGCAGTTCTTTAAAACGCACACTCTCAAGTTTCTATTCATGCTCAAAGTCAGGAGGAAGAATACCTATGAGCACACCTCCCTCTCCCCAGAATGACAGAAAAGTGTGCGGTCTGTGGGATTCAAACTTCTTAAATGACATGCAGAGAAGCGGTCTGTATAATACCATGCAGGAATAAAAAAGATGTCTGCATCCTGCATGCTTCAAAGCCAGTATATTGAGAGCAGGGGAGCAATGGGAACCTCTGACAAATACTGCAGTATTATCAGGTGAAGGGGATTGTGCGTCTGCATGGACAGGCTTTCATTTGTAAACAGTGGGGAAGGATTGGATGAGTAACAAAAGGAAGAAGCTCATTGAATTTGACACCCCTGTCTCTTTTACCTGCATCCCAACACTTCATCAGCTGCCCTTTGATAGCCAGGAGGCTAAGCTTGATCAGCTGGCTAAATATTGTAATTACAAGTGACTAGTACGTTAATTTCATTCATCTTGTCATCAAGGCGTGTAGAGAGTGAGTCATGTCTTCAAGGGAGGCAGAAATGTGCTGCACCTTTTAGCACAGTTAATGTATTCCAGTGGCCTTCTCGCTATTGTAAATATCCCCTTAAATATGCTTGACAAAAATGCAGACATAATCTTTTTTTTAAGCAATAAAATGTTAAAGAGATTGCTTCCCGTTTTATTATCCATGTTTCTAATGGTGAATGTGGCAATATATTTTCAATGTGCATATTTCAATAATCCTTGGCTCTGAAAAAGAGCAGAAGACAGCAATATGGGAATAGAGACAGAGGCTGAATGGGGAGCTAATCAATAGCATTTTAAAGGCTCTCAATATACTGTGTCAAGTTTTGGAATAGCATGGAGAAGAGCTGGCACCACTTTCAACCTATTCCAGGACAAGAGGTATATATATATATATATACACATAGTGTCTAGAGCAGACAGTTTTATCCCCCACTGTTAAATTCACCCTGAAAGACACACTGCAGCGAAAACATTATCCTGAAATCACTTACTCAAATATTTCAGAGATGATGTTGTTTATCCAATGCTGTATATCAAATATTACTGTAATTCACAGCCACATGAGCTGTGAAACTTTGCGTCTTTGGTGGGGTTAGAGGAGGGAGTACAGCATGATCCACACGACAAGACAAATAAGGTAACATCTCTATGGCTCACCCTGCGACTAAACAGGTCAACAATAATAACAACCGGTAACAGATCTCTTCAAATTATCACCAGTGTATCGACTAGTCTTGTCAGCCCTGCCCATTTTACTAAAATGTAAAACCAACACATGGATGTTTATACACACTAATGAATGACTAACGAGTCATTTCATATTTTAACTGCCATCGTGCGTAGATGAGCTAATGATACATATGACGAGTACAAATACAGAACCTCTGAACAAACATAATAATGGATCAAATGTGAAAGAGCCACATACGTCCTTCACACACACACACACACACACACACACACACACAACTATCAGGAAAATTTTCTTAAATGTTTGACTAAAAACACTACTATACACAATATTTCCGATTTCCTAACAAAAGAAAATGCAAATACATGTAATACTTAAAAGTTACTGTAAATGCAAAATGACTAAATGCTGTTAAACTAAAGTTATAGACTGCTGCAGGATTGAGTCCTAAAATCCAAAAATGAGTCAGCATGTTTGCACTTCCTGTGGGTTTGTCTTGAATGGGTTTTTGGTTAGATTCCTGAAAAAAGTTCTGTAAGTAACACAAGCTTAAGAGAGTTTCATGTTTTGTTCTACGACACAAAATACATCAGTAAATACCCCACTCGTGAAGCTTTTACGTCTTTAAAAAGGCGGTTGCTAACAAGTGTCTAAATGAGACTAGAGGTTGTCGGGGACATTAAACGTCATCAAGCTGAACACAGAAACTCATCTATTCACTTGTCCGCATTTACAGCCTCGTTGTGTTTATACTCGCGCTCTTGCAACCTCTTTTAACGCAAACTTTCCAAAGGGCATTTGTAGAAGAGGTAAGCACACAAAACCATATTATAAGTTGGAAGCTTAGTGGTAACGTTGAAGTCATGTGACCAGGGTGTAGTATAGCCTAATCATTTTTTACTTCTAGCGATTGCATTTACACTTCAAAAATCACAAAAGTGGTGCTAATTTGTGAAGATTATCTTGCTGAACAAAACGCGTAAGTATCAAACGTTTGTTTGCCACAGAGCTTATTTTCTGCAATAATCCAAAATGCAATGGAAAAATCCCATTGGCTTTTTGTTGAGCGAACCAGGGCGATGCCAACTTCTCTGTTGGCCTACAGAAATACGTCATCCTGCAGCACTGTATTAGTTTAAAGGTTTATTTTTAAAGGATTATTATCTTGTTTAGGAGTGAATCACCTCACGTATACGGAATTTGTGAAATCGCCATGACACTCTGCTTCGATATAAAGGAAAATAATGCACCGTCTGCTTACAAAGAAGAGAGCTGTTTGACGGTATCACACATAGAAATGTCCCTTTTTTGTTGTGTGTCACTAAGATACACAGCTGTGAGGAAGATAGAGTCTTTTAATACACACTAATATATACAAAACCTGATTCTACAGCAGAATCTATAAAAACTCAAACCTTTTCTAGGAGAAACAACGTTGCCTCTGGTCAGCTGTTACAACAAAGCACATTCAGAAGCTACTGGTTAACATTCTGTAGCTATTGCCTGCGTACAATAACAGCACTTCCCCTCTTCTTCCTGCATTTTGATTTACATCAACAAAAACAAATTAAGTGTAATGTTTCAACGAGCGCAAGTCTTGTTGATATAAATGAATTTGAGTGCTGGCTGAGAAGACTTGGGGACAAATATGTGGTGATGTTCCTCGGGGAGTGTGTTATTTGCAGTAAACATGAGCAGATTAAACTCAAAGTGATGATGACCCAATTAAAAAACTGCAAACCTAACAGTGTATTTACTGCACAGCCAATATGCAAAGCTAGCAAGCAGCAGCAGCACCGTGCAAGTGGACTGTAGCAAGTTTATATGTGCATTTTATATGCATGTTTGGCATTATACCAGAATTACAATATCAAAAACTAAGATTTGAATCTAAATATAAATAGTCGTTTCTCAGTTATGCTGGCTCGGCTGTAGCGCTGGCAGCGTCAGTCTGTCTGTCAGTTGTCAACAACTTCTTGGACGGATTGCCATGAATTTTGCAGAAATTTGTGTTCCCATAGAAGTAATCCTAATGACTTTGGTGACCCACCGACCTTTCCTATAGCATCATTCACATTTGTGATTTTGAGTAAAATGTCTCAACTACTGTTTGGATGGATTGCCACGACATCTGGATCACAGATTCATGTTCCCCTAAAGACCCGCAAAACGAATAACATACCCATCAATCTCAGCTGAACTCTGCGTCTATTAATTTGTGTAATTGGCAAAAGTCAGTCTAAACTAAGATGAATGATAAACAGTATACCTGCTAAACATCAACATGTTAGCACTATCATTGTGAGCATGTTAGCATGCTGAGGTTATTATTTAGTTAAACACCCACTGTGCCAAAGAAAATTACTGTTTCTAGCTTAGAAGAAAAATATATTCCTACTTGGGGGGGGGGGGAGTCACTCACACTCACTTGAATCCTTCTACAGTTTACATACAACCATACTGTAATGTACACACTGAAAAAGCCTAACCTGTGTTTCATTCAGTTCACTTCAAACATATGTGCAGAGGACAGAAAGCAGTATCTGCAGCCATCTTCATCTCTTGGCTTCATCCCAGAGTTTAACTGGTCAATTAATTCTTAAACACACTTGACTGGTCGAGGGACTCAATGTCACAATGACCCCTCATCTAATAATCAAACATGGAGGCGCGGCGGTCTCACAAGGTGAACTTGTACTTGTACTTTAGCCAATTCACATGAAATATGAACCATAAGAGAGGCTTTCTGTGTTGCAGAAGCCAAATAATGAGCCTTCGCTACTTACGGTATGTTAGTTGTGGGGAATTAAATTATTTGAATGCGCCAATGGAAATATGATTGCACTTTAACAATAAATTATACATGATGTATTGCTGTCAAGGGAGTAAGTTGTGAATCCAGAAGTAAAGGGTTTGCGGACTTGCAGATTTTGCTGCAAGGCAGTCTTCAGGCCTCCATTGCCAGAAATGATCAAGAGTGTGTGTTTGTGAATCTCATCCATTTTAAAGATGCTGCACGAGAACGTCCAAAGAGTCCGCTCCACTGGAATCACCAGTTAGTATTCCTGCAAGTCACCTTATTACAAATTATAAATTAAAAAGACATTAGCTAATGTAAACCCTCAACTCAAACTTTCATATTTAAGCTGTGCAGCACTCCTTTTTCTCCCACAAAGTCAGGCCTTTTCTGTCCTATTTAATCTACAAGGCCACCAGACAGGGTGCTCTGTTCAGAAAACCCTTAATCTTAATGTTTCACTGCTGGAGTGTTGTTCTGGCTCTGGTGTTATATCAGATGGTGATTATCCTTTTACAGATGTTTCATTGAATTAGGCTGGAGATGCCTCCAAAAAGCCCAGTCCCTGTAGCACCTGGGACCAAGCCTGTGCTCAGGCTGTCAAAACAGTCCCCATGTAATTATTTTAAACTGTATTTTGCTCCCAGAAATAAAAATTAAATAATATGCTGAAGGGATTTCATCATATACCCAGTACTGTTTAAGTTTACTTTTCTGCAAACTCCAGGTATCCAACCTTCAGGGGACACACACGAGATTTGAAACACCACCACTCCGCCTCCACTGCTAACCAACTACACCTAAGCATTTTCTTCCATGTTCCCAGTCTTCCCACTGCACTCAGCACTCCACAAAATAACTCACCTGCTGTACTTCTGCCCACAACACCAAGTTTGGCTTTAAAGTCGTGCTTGCTCATTAGAACCTGTGAGATTGCCAACTGTTGTGAGACACATCGACATCCTTAAGACAACTCATTCTGTATCTGACAAAACACGTCTATGAGTAGAGAGGAGTAATGAAAGGATTTTGTGAGTGCCGATTCCCTTGTTAGATTATTTATCAGCTGTTTGATTTGACACTGACTGATACAGTGTTAGGAGTACAGTATATAAAAAGGTTTTATAGCATCAATTGTTTTATTGCTCAAATTTTGTGAAAGAAATACAGGAAACCATAATTACCTTAATAATATCAGAATTACGATTACAAAGGTAACAGCTAGTGGTCTTGAAATATTTTGTTGTACCCTGAGTGACTACCATTACCCGGGCCGATGAAATACAACATGCAACAAACTAATTAGCAAAATATCAGTTTGACTCTGTTTTTAACTACTGTTATTGTTTCTAAATCAGAACATGTTAACACAATGTTTTATTAGCAGGTGTGCATCCACTCTCCCCAGACCTGTCAGCATATTCTGTGACATTTAGGAGCTTGTCATCTTGTGCATATTAATACAACAAAATAGCCACAGATACTGTGAGAGGGAGTTTACTTTGCCTTTATGGAAGTGAAAGTCTGTGGCCAATGGAACAACGTTAATATGATTATATCAGTCAGCAAGAGTGAGTTTGGTTAAATGTTGTTGTGAAAAGGTATAAAAAGCCAAGGCGATCGAGTTTGAATTGAGCTACAGCTCAAAAAGGGTCCAAGCCTACAGTGCTGTACCTAGCCAGTGTGTTTTGGGCTTCAAAGCTTCATTGTTGCTCTAATATTAACAGACAATAGGTTTTACTTGGTGTAAGGGGGTGCATGTCTGAGCTTGAGGGGATGGTGTACTCTTAAGTAAGCTTAAACACTACTCTTGCAGTTTAACGGCGTGCGCCAACACCAAATGCTTAAAGCTACTCATGGTAATGCCATTTCTGCTTGGCCATTGGCATCTACACAATTTAACATGCTTTCCTCTCCGTTATGGCTCAGTTTCTACAGTGAGACATCAACAGGAGTCGTCGATAGAGCAAACTGATTCCCACAAATCAGACTAGTTCACAGGAAACTGATTCCTTTCTAAGAGCAGACCCAGTGACTGAGATGACTTCAAAGGCTGTTCATTGAAAAAAGCAGCAACATAAATTCTCTTAAATTGTTAGGAAATAGGTTACTACTGCCACGTTGTCTTTCAGAACACTCATTGCTTGCATGCTGCATACCTAGAATGGACTAAAACCTACAGAAAGAAGAAGGAATTGTGCCTGAAACTGGATGTGGCGTAACAGCTGAAATAACCTTTAATTTTAAGATACTACCTGTCTTTGAACAAAGAACAACTCTGGTTCGGCTCCTGATCTTCAGTGCAGATCGTATCTTGGGTGATTATAACTTCCACATTGTCTGTTATGCAAGCATGCTTTGCGGGCTCTGTATATGACCGATACTATCAATACCATGCTTGCCGAGCGTGCATTAAAAACAAGTTATCAGATCAAGTCATCAAACCAGAGAGAATCCACCTGTCTTTGAGGTAGCAACGATTTGCATAAAATCCATCTGTCTTTGTGGAAGAGTTGCTCATTTTAAAGTTTATCTTGAGAATGATTCAGATTAGGGGAAAGGTGTATTAGACACTTTGATTGAAAATGCATAGAAAGGTATATAAACAGTTCACTTTGTGATCCAACATTGGACCTATAGTCAATGAAGAGTGTCAGTTCAGTGTATGTAAGATTTATGTCAGCATGTGTGGACAGAAATGCTTTGAAATAATGGACAATTTCAAAGTTGTCATAATCTGCTTAGCCAGAATAAGGAGGCATTTCTGTTGCCACCCATTTTTCTGAGTTCTGAATTTGTTAACAGCATTACTTGTTAAATCTATTCAGTGATGGATCAGTGTGGTTGCACCAACCGCCTGGAAACTGTAAAGTTGCAAAATCTATCTGAATATTTTATGTAAACCTTTGGTTGGTGTGAGAAAGTTCAAGTTGCACGGGTGTGTGTTTCTCTGGTTAGACATTTGGACAGTCTGTTCTTGGCTGACGCTGTTTGGATCTTGTGCCTAAGCGATGACACAATCTGGATGTCAGACCTTGTGTGTGGGTGAACCTGACTAGTAACTCAAGCCTGATAATCTGGTGCCGCGCTCTCAGGGAAAGTCAACTAAACTTTCCGAGAGCTTCTCGTAGCCCACGGGTCCTCACTGGAGAAAGCGAGGTGAGAAACAGCAGTCTCACATTGCCTCGAAATAGAGCGCTTTGTTTCAGATAACAGAGTTAGAACAGGAGAGGAAGAGAATTAGATAACAGTTGAAGAGAAAAAGGAGCGAGAAACCAGGGAGGGCAGGCAAGGCATGCATGCAAGTGTGTAACAGAGAGATTAGTCCTGCTTGTTATGGATAAGGGAAGGCAAAAGGGACAGGGAATCAGTAATTGGGGGAAAAAATGAGGAAAAACTGCAAAGCATGCCACGTTAGATGGGTACAGTAGGAGATCTGCAAAGGATCAGTCAGGAGTAAGAGAAAGAGGGAGGGAGCCTTATGGTAGTGGCGGAGAAGCCCAAAGAGCTTAGTTAAGGAGCTTAGTTGAGGTAGGTTAGCTCTGAAGATGGGCTGTATCAAGAAGGAAGGGAGAGGGGGCCAGTGACCAGCGTTAAATCCATCTCCTTTAACATTCCTCCCAACTCCACCCCTCCCTCCCTCCACCCCTCCCCATCCCCCTGGTTGTGTGTCTTTCATTCCCCCCATCTAGGCATTTTCCAGGTAGACTCCGTGCTCGTCCAATCTCACACCGTACTGCCCTTTGATTGGCTCAGGAGCGTGATCAATGTGACAGTGTAACGGCGCATTTAACAGAAGGTACAAAAGTCACACACAGCACTTTGGGAAACAAGCGCCTCTTTTTTTGTTTTTGTTTTTTTTTTTTTTTACTTGAAATGATTTGGATTGATAAGTAAACATGAAAACTTGCATGCTGTTTCAATGTTTACCAGAGGAGGGGACGAAGGGGGATGAGGACATTCAGTTCATGGGCGTAAACAAAATCTGGAGACACTGCATTCAGCACAGATCTTCCAGAGTGTCTCAATTTAAGAACCATGTGCTGTGCAACAATGGAAAGCAATGCTCTCATTTACCTGCCTAGAATTGAACTGCGCAACACTGTTCATATATAGTTGCCGATCACATGCTATGATAATTAGTAAGACACACCCCAGACTAAAATTACATTACCTAAAACACAAAGTGACGTGGCATTTGTCCTTTACTTGTATACTCAGACTTTCTTTTTGGCTACCAGAGATAAACGGTCTTCACCTCCAGAACTAAATCTTTGGGGTAGATGCAACCAAAGTCTGTGGAAAACCATTACAACACTGTTCTATTAATTTAGTGAAGGGAGACACACATAATGGGATGGTAATGTGTGAACACAAAGAACTGAAAGGCCTTTGCTCCTCGACAAATCTTTGGAGTTGCTGCTAAAAATACTTTTTGTGCAATATGGATCTATAACAATTGCATAAGGAGAGGGAGAGAAAAGAATTAGCAAAGACAAATTGCCCTCTGGCAGATTCGTGAAGGTGACTTGAAGGAGCTGCTCCATTTTAGCACAAGTTTCCTCCTCCACCTCCTCCTTCCAGCCCCTACCAGCCTAACACACAATAGTTAGCAAAGAGACGCTTGCTTCAAAGTGCTGCTCACAGCATTGGTCTCTGCTGTGCTCCTATAGCCACTAAAAGCCTGTTTTCTTAGCCGAAGGATGGTGCCACTTTCATGCCAACTAGAGGGCCTACCTAATCCTCCTTTGCCTTTCTGTGTTTGCAAAGGATCATCAGTTTTGTTGTTTATATGGGCTGCCCCTTCTCCCCACTACCACCCCACCCTCCAACCCCACTCAGGGCAGCAGTGGCGCCAGCTCGGTGCAAAATGGGTAGTTGTTTTAGTTTCCACGGCTAGAGAACGAGGACTCACATGGTATCCCTATGGAGCAGCATAGTGGGGAAATAGAAAGTACAACAAAACATTATACAAACACACACGCACACACACCTACATGTGCATGCTTGCACCCATCCGTAGAAACATACGTAGACACACTTACACAAATCCACCCATCTGAACACACATGTTCTGAAACCGAAACCAAAGGACTAACGGCATGCACTGCTCATGGAAAGTGTATCACAGAATGCATGTGAGAAAGAACCTAGACTCTGTTAAAGATCCTGTGCTTATCATCTAATCGTGTATTTAAATCACGATTTCCAAACCGACACCAGCATACTGTAGGATTAGGGATGTGCAGTGTCAGATGTCCATTCCTGCAGTTCTGGCATAATTCATATGGAATCTGTCTTCTAAAATGGGGGAATAAACGTGTGTGCTTTCTTGCCGAGTGTTAGATGAGAGCAGCAATACCACTCTCATGTCCGTACAGTAGCCAAGTGTCGCTAGAGCCTGCAGCCGGTTAGCTTAGCTTAGCAAAAAGACTGGAAACCGCGATCCTGGCTCTGTTGAGAGGTAATAAAATCCTCTAAAGCTCACCAACACATTCTATATTTTTTGTTTAATCCATACAAAAACCAAAGTGTATAAATGATAATTTGCCAGTTTACAGGGGGGCTATGTGCCAGAATGTTTCTGGTCTGGAACCAGTAACTTCCTGTAGTTTCTGCTGGTTACCTGGGAACTGGTTTCCCTCCGTTTCATGTCTTTGTGCTAAGGTACGCTAACTGGCTGCTGGTTCAAACATAACAGTGGTATCAATCTGACATTACTAATAGAATACAAATTGGACAGTGTGTTGTTTTGAACATGTGCCAACATTAAGTTGGGGTGACGCCAGATAAATGTCACTGTCCCGTCTCTGTTTCCAGAGGAGCTGGTGTCAAAGGTCAGCTGCTCTTTTCACTGTGGGTTTAAACCCACCAACCGACAGTTGGAGGCGCTGAGGGTTCGAGAGGATCCAGGGTTCGGCGTGCGAGGGGGGGGGGGGGGGTTAGTGACAGGTGTTAACACGGGGGGTAGTTAAAAGGAGAGGTAGAGGAAGGGAGGAGAGGTACTTAGTAAAAGCAGGCGAGGTGAGCTGCAGGAGGACGGTGAGCATCTGTAGTCAGGGCCTGGCTGAAAGCCTTCGTCTGAGCTGATGCTCGACTTTTCCAGTGCAGCACATGTACAGTATCATACTGGGTCTGACAAGAACCGCTGCTATAGATCTTCCACTCTCCACCCACCCTACTCAAGTCCCCCCTTCCACTCCAACTAAGCAATAATGACTTTGAAATATCAAAGCTGGCATTAACGTCTCATTTCCCTACGTAAATGCAAAGGGGAAAATAAAGCTTTTCAGTTCTCCCTGCCTCTTTCATTTTCAGCGAGAATCGTTGCTGCCCCTTGAGATGACGCCCGATGTGCAGTTTTGGGGAGAAAAACGGGTTAGGGGATCCTGGGGGCTGCTCTGCATTACCAAAACAAACCATTCTGCAAACAAACAATTAGACACTCATGAATTATGGACAAACCATCTAAAATAGCAATAAAAACAAGAATTGGGGAGTCGTGGAGCGATTGCTGAGCTAATGAAACATATGTCAGGGTGTTTTTAAACACTCAGGCAGTGGAGTAGTATGTGGGCGTATCAGCGTATGCCTTCCTGTACACATGCGTACAGTATTTATATGGAAGCTATCCTGATGAATCCACATATTGGACCAGTGCAGATGAACGACCGAAAACAAGGCAACACTGAGAAGCCTGGGACAAAACAGAGACAAGAGTGAAGGAAGAAAGGTGACTAGTAATCCACAACGCGTGATTGTGCATCAGCCATTTTGTTATTCAATTTGTCGCCAGAAACAATCCATTATTCACAACCCTGTGTTTACCTCTCACAGACGCGCACAGTCCATGCAGCAATGATCCAGGAGGATATACTGAAAACAAGCAGAACAGTTCCTGGACAGATGGTCATGAGGGTCTTCATGACAAAGCGTGTGTTGAAGTTGATCTTGTTGAGGGCACCGATGCTGCGAGACGAAGCGTCCGTGAACAGCTTGCTGTGGAGTAACATGACCCTGCCTATCAGGTAGAGTCTCAGGAACATGGGGATGGAGAGGATGATGTCCACATCAGCATCGGCCACTGACGGCGTGTAGGTAAAGGCCAGACGTGCCGTCCAGGTGAAGACGTACTGGCCCGGGATGGGATGGATGGCACACACCAGCAGCTCCAGCACGATGAAGAAGATCCGCTCATACGTCATGGCTATCCTCCAATCGTCCGCACCATTGTCGACCATAAACAGCTGAAGAGAAACAAACACACCAAGATATTGTTTTAGAAATATGTTTTTGATTTGGCGTTTGACTTTTTCAGCATTTTCTCCAAATGTCCCATCCCCTTCAACGCCCCACACCGTCAACATGTTTATCATTACAAACACGTTGTGAGGGGCATGTTATTCAAATCAAAGACACATATTTTATTTGAAACTGGAGACCCCCCTACCCCCCCACCCCTTCTTTTTTTTCCCTCTCTCTACCCAACCGGTCAAGGCAGATGACCGTCCACCCTGAGTCTGGTTCTGCTTGAGGTTTCTGCCCGTTAAAAGGCAGTGTTTCCTTGCCACCGTCGCCTAGTGCTGTTCATGGTGGAGATGTTGGGTCTATACATATAGAGTTGGTTTAGACTTGCTCTATATTAACAAGTGCTATGAGATAACTCTGTTATGATATAGCGCTATATAAATAAAACTGAATTGAAATTGAATTGAGAGAAGTTCTGAAGAAGTCCTTAGTCATTAGAATTAGAGTAAAATGTAGAAATGTTCCATTCCATGTAATTTTTTAGGCATAAAGAGGGATCCAAGATATTGATATTTAATTTTTTTTTCAGAATGTGATAGATCTTGTGCAGCTCAGATAAAGAATTCAATATAACTTTACACCAAGCAGAACAAAAAATGACATAAGAAACCCTCAAATAATATCAAATCTACAGATGCCTTTTGCTTTTAGATTACATGTCTTAATTACGACAACTTAGTCATATTTTAAGTTACAGAAAAAGGAAATTCTATGTATAAACTTATATACTTTCTAATTGAGCAAAATTACCCTGAATGTTGTCACTGTTTTATCACATTAAGTCAAATAAATTTACATTTGTGATGTGTGGTATTGTTGCGAGTACAAAACACTATAATATCATAAATGTATGTATTATTATTAGCATGAATTATATCTTTACTTTTAAGCACAATGAAAATAGTATTTCAATATTTTTCATTAGTTAACTTTTTTTAGCCCAATGGTCAAATCAGAAATTATCATCATCATCTTCACAACACTGACACTAAAAGCTGCTGGTATATCGAATAAAATTGTGTTATTTCATCATTTTGTCTGTGGTAGACTCACCTGGATTTCCCGGGCATGGTACATTATTATAAGACCAAGCAATATAACAGTGGAAAGGCTGATAAGGCATTTCAGTGCAAATGAGTATGAAGATTCCTATGGTGAGAGAAAAAGACATATAGAAAACATATATTACAAATAGCCATTTTAAATTAACACAGATTATTACAATACCCAATCTCATTTCATATTCCTTGTATTCATTGTTATTTATTGACATGCATTTTCCATATTTTCAGCATCTATATTTAGCCTCAATAGATGGCAATAAGGACTTATAACTTAACAACCAGGTAGTTGAGCAAAACAGGTAGAATTCAAGTGAAAGCTAAATGTATTTAATGTAATCTGGAAGTGTTGAGTTATATTGAAAACAAATGCTCCTAATGCTGGCTTAGATGAGTAGCATAAAAGTCCCCATATAAACACACACACATAAGCTTATACCCATGACAGTATATACAGCTAAACACACACACACACACACAGTACTTATTAGCTTAAAAGTCTAACTGAGAGCAGATAATGGGGTTTACACACAGTCAGGATGTTGCTAAACAAAGCAGCTGCAGGTGTAGGTGCAGCCTGATATTATCTATGGAAGCTGTTCCCCACCATCTAAACTACCAATTAATCAAGGCCCAGCACTAACAGGGGGACTTTCCATGTAATGGGAGGTGCAGAAAAGGCAAGGCTTGCATTAGCAGGGGGGCCACCACAGTTGTGATAAATAGGCCAGCTGGATGCTGGCACTGCAGTGCATGTGCGTGCATGTGTGTGTGTGCCCACGTGAACTAGGGAACGAGAACCTGTACTACTAAAGCTCCCCTCCTTCCCCATGTTGGTAAAATGCCATTTGTGAAATCAATTTAACAGCCATGGTGTAAAAATGCCGCTCTGCAGCAGGCTAATGATCCTAGGGTTGTTATTATAATAACCACACGAACAACAAATGACAAAAACAAGCGGAAATATCGTTCATAGTGTTCACTGACAGTGTGATGACAGTGAGTGCTGCTCAATATTACTCTTATGTCTTTTGATGGTCCATATAACAGAATGTATTTTTAGCTATCAACTAGATTGCTCTGCCCCTCAGGTCGGCGACAAGTTCTCAAGACATTCTAATGTCTGAAATTGTTTTGAGAAGTCCCTGGTGAAATAACATTGAGTAAACCAATTAATCCACCTGCCAGAGGTTCAAGGATTTTTCAGTCCCAGTGCTCACTGCCTCTTAACGTGTTTCCCTCCTTCAGGGCTCAGAAAACCTTGGCTGAGCCTCAAGTGTCTGCTATGTGATGTGACGTGAGATGGAAAATGGACCATCCGCTGCACATGCTACCTGTCTGATGTGGGAGGGTGGGGGCGAGGATTGAGGTGCTGTGCGACCATTTCCATTTCAGCTGGGGTCAGCTTGATGAATGGACTGAACCCCAGTCAGTAACAGTCACAGACAAACCTACTGACTTTCTTAAAACCCCATAAATCATCCTATAGATTACCCAACTGACTTATATCGCACAGTCACACATACCTATTAGTTATCAAAACCACATTTAGAAATTCAAATAACAGACACAACTGGAATAAAATCCATCCCTGCATGGTGAAAGGAACATACCAGTGGTTTTGTATGTTTTAGCCCAGTACCTACAAATGTACTTGACATTATGCTGAAGATATTTCAAAGCAATCTTCAAACTTTAATAACTACATTAGAGATTTTTAAATCAGTCAGCTCACATACAATGTTTTTGACAGTATAGATCATTATTCAACACCTTTTTGGCAGGCGACTCTCAAATTGTGGATGCCAAAACATCCTTGACAGCACCAGAGATTTTAAAATAAGCTCTCACAGCTGCAGAACCATGTGACAATAATGTAACTGACAACAAAATAATATCGTGACATATACATATTCACCATCAAAGGACATTATACAATCAATCAAAACAGGAAGTGCTGGAAGCATCTTTCCCTAAAGTAGGAAGCTGCACTGTTCTCTGAAAAAAACACTGAAACTCTCTGATGGTTTGCAAACTGAGTATTCGCACTACCACCACCCACGGATGTAGCAGCAACTACCTCTGTATTATAAGACAACTTGTCCCAGTTGTTGTTAGACCTTCTTTTAAACAGGCTTAAAGGACTACTTGGGCAAGCTTCAAGACTCTGCAAATCCATTTTATAATGGAAATAAATGGAAACCAATGGGTGCCTAAAATTTTGAAAATGCAAAATTATGTGTTTTCTTTTACACAATAGCCTGCAATTATTTTAAAGCTGCACTGTAAAGGTGAAAAGTGAAAGGGGTCACTTGGAGTGACAAACCAAGAGAAATGTCATCCAACGGTGTATTTTAGTGTCCTTCAGCTCTTGTTTTGGTTTTTACAGCAAGCAACAAGTGCAGAGGCTAGCTTGTGAACAGAAAAGTAAGCAACTAGCCGGTGAACTGGAAACGTATGCAGCTATCACACCAGCGTATATGGTCTTCAGTGGTGTTCAGTTTTTACTCGCATGCTGATTGTATTGTTAAAAAGATGGCCTTATTTCCAGAGATGAAAGACACTGTGACCAATTATATACTGCACTGCAATGCAATGTCAGCTCCCAAGTAAACAGCCCAGTAAATCCTGTGGTAGAAGCTGCTCCGAGTGCAATGAGTGAACGATATTCCTCCAAAACGGCCCTGACACAGCAGAACCGATTGACTGAACGACCGCAACAGGTCAAGGGGTGGTGACCCTGAAACCAAACTGCCTTCCTGGTGCCCTTGTTCAAGAGTCTCTGTAGTTTGGAAAAGCGTGCTGTGTCATCTCCACTTTGATGAAAAGAAAAATATGCTTTCAGGCAGTTTAAAGCATCTGGAACTTAAGTCCCTTCTTTTATTTCCATTGACCCCTCTCTTCATTTCTACTTGTCTTTATCTCTCTCTGTGTGTAAATCTTTACATATCTCGCTCTCTTCATCCTCTCTTCATCTTCCTCTCCTGCTGTGAGGTAGTGATGTTAGATGCTGGCTTTACAGGGAATGACAGACCGCTATAAAGGCTAAACTCTGCTAAAAGTGGATATTTCAGAAAAACTAGCAGCAACAAATGCAGACCGATAGTCAAGAAGTTACTGAATGAAAAAATTTGAGATTTTATCCAATCAATAGACTGTTAGTCATAGTACAGATCACATGACATTCCTTTTGTATTTGTGCAATATTCCCATCACCTTTGTTTGATAATGTGTGTCAGTGCTAATAATCACTTCAGAAATCTGACAGCTGCCAGCCCCACACAAAGATTAACAATAGCATTGACAGCACACAAAGCTCCCACTCATGCAGCACACACATGCACATCCTACCTTAGTGTAAACCCCCCATGACAGTTCCGTCTCTGTCACCATGACAACAATCCCAAACATCCCGAAGATGAGTGCGTAGTCGCTGAGCCGCTTCCGCTTCTCAAACAGTGCCCTCCGGTGGCCGAGCTTGTAGCCAATGTCCCTGTTCTTCTTCTGCGGTGCCCTGTTTCCACCACGCCCACTGCCCTCCCTGACCAAGCTCTCGTTGGAGGCCTTGCTGGGGTCTTCGCCGCCGTTGCCCTTGGACACCACCACCTCCAGACCAGAGCTGTGCAGCGTCTGCAAGGGCTGCGTCTCCGAGTCGAGCTCCGCGAGGTTGCGGCGCGACGAGGACGCCAGGCTGCCCACTAGTGGTCTCACCACTCCGCCATTGTACTTGCAGGTGTTCATGGCTATCTGAGGGAGTCGGCCGCTGCTCTCGGAGAGGGAGGGCTTGGATCCAGCATGGCTCAGCTTCTTCTGCTCAGTAGTGGCCTGTGAACAGGAAGATGGGTGATAAATACAATACTATCACAACAGAAAGGGTGTAAAAACAGTAGGTTGGAGAGACATATACAGGATTAGACTTTAAATAGAGCATTGATGTGGGAGTTGCATCTCTGTGGCTCTGCAGAGGGCAAAAAGAGGGAACGATCTTGCAAAACAATTTTGGTTATAAAAGCAGACAGATTTAGTGCTCAGCAGGACATGTGGCCAAATATACAGTACGAACCAAAATATCACCAAAGTGTCAATGTCTTCCTTCTTGTGCAACACAAAGCTGGTAACAGAGATGTGGTTCTTTATTAAGAAGAGTTTAGCCTGTGTTCAGAAGTGTTCAAAGAACATGTTTACAGTTACTACAATCTACAGAACTCCTTTGACGGTACATCTCATGCATACCTTTTCCTTCAAGAAAATGTTATCAAAATTTGATGGCTCAAAAACAAATAAATAATGAATGGACTTTGATGTATAAATAAAACCATATAACCAATAGGGGACCCTACAAAGTCCAGAAAATTGAATTTTTGAACTGCACAAATTTAGATATGAATGATTAATGTTTGGCATGACCCTGTTTCCTATCAGAGAAACAGTCTTCCCCTGCAGAGATTAGATGCAGGCTGCCCAAAAAAGAACTGAAAGGTGGACCTTCCTAAATCAGGTGTACCACAGAGACCAATGTGAGATTCTTTGAGGAAAACAAGGCAAACCATTTATTTTGAAATGCAAAGGATAGAGTGTACTGTACATGCACCTGTTGAGATTAAGGGTAGTTTAGGGACAAGTGGAAAAACAAAGATGCATGTGTCTTTTCCGACCCCATGCCATGCAGGCTCTTCGCTTCTCGCATTGAGTCATCTATCATTTCTGCTTTTCTTTGCAGATAGGAGCGGGTTTCTGTCCCCGTTACGATGACAGAAAATGTTCTATCCACGCAGAGGCTGTAGAGCAGTCACCCGAGAAGCATCTATCTGCCTGTCTATCCCCTGCCCTTCAGAGACTTTCAGATTATCATAATGGGTTATGAAAACTTCACATGGAACAGTGCTTTTTCCGAAACAAGTCGGGGGTGTGCGATAGCACTGCTGGCCCTTTTTATTAGCCTTGACAAAGCATGCCTAATGCCTTTAAATGTGCTAGTGGGAATAAAAAGGGCGGCCCTAATGGAAATGTACCAACTCCAGTCCTGTGATGCTATCGTCTTACGCATATTGTGGCTCCATGAGAACAGAACTAAAGGTTAAGGATTAGTGCAGCCCATAGTGTTTCTAATCCCCTTTTCTGTATTAAATTGCTTTTTAATCTGTGCCATTAGGACCCTTCAACACTTTTGAAGACTGTGCAGTGAGTGAACTTTAAGGTTTGAATGACAGGAAATACTCCAGAAATAGATGCTAATATGGCAGTAGGGGTCAAGATGCTGTTCTTTATTTGAAGATAAAAATAGAACAGAGAGTGCATTTGGTTACAAATTAAAATAACAGCCAGTTCCTTGAAGATGCTGAGCGGATTTGTCCATTCCACAAAAGGTGAATTCTTGCAATTTATAACTTATTTGGCAACGAAGAGATGCAGCAACAAGGATTAGTGTACCTTCACTCCATCTTGGATTTCCTCAGCATCAGGAATATTTTAAGATGTTATGGTAATTATTAAAGTCTTTACCAGCGCATAAATATCTTGTTTTCTGCATTAAGCCTGCCAGTCTTTTGAATGTACTGAGCAATTACAAAATATCCTTTGGTTTTGAGTCACAACATGATGTCATTGTTTCTCAAAAAGAGACTTTCCTGCTTTTGTGTAGGAAATAAATAACTCTAAAGCCAAGCTCAGAATATTTTTACACCCAGTCAAACATTCAGAGTGGTTCTGAGACACTTGATATGTTAATACGGGTCCTGGACTGTAATGTCTGAGAAAAAAATCCAAGACAACTGTCTCAAACAAAAGGTTGTGTAGGCTATGTTCATAGAAAACACTATTTTGTGCATTTATAGAACCTGCATTTATAGAGTGTATTTTTATGGTGTTGGATAATTAGATTTTGACTGGAGACTTATTACAGAATATTAATTCCTCTGCTTAAGCGTAAGAACAAATAAGCATGCACAGCATGACTGATCTCTTACTTTAAGACACTTTATACAGAACTTGAAGATCTCTGTCAAATTGAAGCATTTGCTAATTAAGTGTGATGTTTTCAACACACGCGTGTCCTTTGTACTTTTACTTGAATGAGTTTGTCTCACGACTGACCGTTAAGGATGGCATTTATGACACACTGTTTTAAAATAAATTTGCACAGGTTACGACATACTGGCAAGCCAGAGAACATGACAAACCCAAAAGTCCAAGTATGTATTGATTCAAGGTGTGGATTCAAAGAGCAGCGTGACCTCTGAACTCAAGCATGTGTGACAATAAATTAGACATGAATCCTACGGTACTCCAGACTGGACAGACAAACCACTCTCTGCACGAGTACTCATTGATTTTTACCTTGGCATTTCAAACTGAACACACACAACTAACAGGTCTAAAAAATAAAATGCTATGGGTTTCTCCCTTCATCACTGTCTGTGTGCCGGATCTCTTTCCGTTTTCTACTCTCCTGTTTCCTCATAGTCTCGTCAGGCCGACTGTCTCTCACAGTGCCTTTACCGTCTTTCACTTGGTCTTTCTAGGTTTCTCCTCTTCACTTTCTCCTTGAGCACATTGTTGCTCTTCCTTTTAAACCTCTCTCCTCATTAATTCAGCAATCGGGTAACTCGGTTCAGTTGGGCAGCACCGGCTCCCATGGCCCTGCTGCCCCTGGTTTTGTAGTCCTTTCCTACTGCCATGCTGTTTTGCAGTCCTTGCTGCTTTTTCCCAGGCAGGCACGTACTGCTTCATCCGTGGTCCGGCCTCCCGCAATGGCACAATATACTGTAAAATTCTGAGAAATTACACAAAATGTACCACTAATTTGTTTTCCAATGATCAATTGCATGCCGATTGGTCAGAGTAAAATGGCAATGTTGTGACAGTCATGAAACCACACAAGAGTCTGAGCTGTAAAAGGAAAACATCTGAGGAAGGGCTGCTCCAATAATGTAAATGAACAGGATGGATTATGGACACCACGACAGCAGGACTGCCGTTACATCCTCAGCTTTAGTTACCTGCTTCTGGTGATCAGTCACTGAAGCAGGTCAGGACTGAGCCAAATATGGGCGATCGTACCATCGGTCAGTTTGTATGAACACTGACATTTCTGTGTTCCTACACATCAGGGAAAGAATGTGTGCTCGTGGAAAGAGAGAGAATATCTGTACAGGCATGCTGAGGACGTACGACAACTTACAAAATACCAAGATGTATGCCTGATTTTTTCACAGACTTTGCAGCATAAGTCCTCACATCTCATTCCAAAACCTCAAGGCACTCAATCAATTCCATACTCTCGCCCACTTAGCCAGCTACCCAAGCTGCGTCGCTTTTCACATTTTCCCTGCAACCCGGCTAAACAGTGCAGCGAAAGGGTATGGCAGGCCAGCGTTTCCCTTGTCGTCCCCCGATTCCCCCACAGGGGAGACAGCGAGAAGGCTGCTTGTCCAGTCGACCAATGGCTCAATTTCATTCTGAATGGCAACGTGGCATCCAGGCTCTATGAAATGGAGCCTCATAATCAAATTGAAAAGCCTCAGTGCAGAACAGTTTAAATGAAGGCAACTCTGTCTCGCTGCACTCTTTTCTGTCTCTCTCTAAAAACTCAAATCTAATAGAAAATCCTCATTCATTATTGTTGTATGGGGCTACTGTGCTGCAGCGTGGAAGACTTATACACCCTAAAAATGGAATTGTGTGGTTGAGCATGTGTGAGCCAGTCTGTTTATCTGTGCATGTGCATGTGGGAGGGTGGGAGGATGTGTGCATATGTGTACTAGTTGAACAAACTGAGCCTCCGACCTAATCCTGGCGTCTGGATTAGGACATTGTGCGGCACAAGCACAAGGAGGAATTGTTTGCAAAGAATCCACGTGTGTGCGAATGTGTAAAAATCTGTGAACAGGGAACAGTTGCCGACAAGGCTGACACGAGAGCAGGGACACGAAAGAGAAGGAAGAAGAGGGACGAGTGACAAAATACGGCAGAGATCTAGAAATTGGAAACATGAAAGAGAGAGGGGGCAATGAGAAAGAGATAAATGAAAGAGGGAAGACAGCTCCCTGTGGGTGTCTCTGCCAGCCCCTGGAGTGATTGAGGGCTGCAGGCTACACTCTCCAGTTTGTCCCTGCACACTAGATGCTGTCACATTTCTCTGACAGGCCAGCAGGCATCAGGCTCCTCTGTCTATCCCTGACCAGAATGTGGATCATTACTCAGCGCTGGTAAGGACAGAGGAAAACCAGAGGCTGCAGCCCCACATTCATAAAGGAAAATCCTCCATCACATCTGTGCGCTGCGGTGATGGAAAGAAATGTATTTAATGTGATCTTGTTAGAGCATCTAATGTTTAAAAATGAATAGCACAGGCGAACATATCACATCTCAGGAATAATACCATATATTAAAATGTGTCATCTTTATCAGCATCTTAGCAGAAATGCTATTTCCTTGCAGTAGCAGAAAGGGTGAGCTGCTGTGTGCCAAGTCTTATCACCCTATATTTCATGTCCTTATATCTCTGTAGGGATGTCTGCTGTTAAATAATGGCTGCTTCTGCCCTTCTCTGGGATAAGTTGAAGCTATTGTAAGTGTTACATGAAGACGCAACAGTCCTAGTGATTGAAGAGGCAGCCGACGTTCAAATAGTTTTCGCAGCATATTCTCAAACTGACTTTGCATGTCTGGAACGATCAGCAAGTGTGTGGACAACTTGCTTGATGTGCACTGAAGTGAGCAGCTCGTGTGTGTGTGTAAAAGCACATTGAAAAGTTTGTTTTTCACCTCGTACATTGTTTCAAACTTTTACAGTGCCATCTACTCATGTCTGATTGTGCAGATTGTACACGTTCAGTGTGTAACATCAGTAATGCTGCAAAAGATCACCAACATCTGCAACTGTATATTGATTTAATAAGGACATTGTGACATGAGAGTTGATATCATCAGTGATTTTGGCTATTGTGATATAGTAGGTCTATCACGTTTAATATGAAATTCAAACTACTGTTCAAATAGGGGGAAAATATTTTTTGTAATGATGTATTTGAATTATAAAATTCAATGTCTCCCTTCGTGCCATTGCTGCCAGTAATGCTGTTCTCTCTGCTAACACAAAACCAGTACTAATGGTTCCATTTCTCTCTGTTGCTCAAATGTTTTTGCAGTTAAATAATGTCATTTCCTGGACGTATATGGCTGCTCTAATGTGATTTTTTACAAAAGATAATGATGCCTAGATTATATTTTTTTAACCAACATAGTCAGGAAACAATTCTATTGAACATAACTGCAAACTGTTCGTACTCACGGTATCTGCAAAACATTCATGTCGTTGCATTTCATCGGTTCCCTCTACAATATCTACTCTCATGGTTATGTTCAGACGACTCAAAGCACTCGGTTAAGGTTAGGGAAAGACTGGTAAGAGTTATTTGATGCACGAAACAGGCCACAATGACATCGATATTTAACTAAAACCACAATTTTTCTGCAGGCTTAACCAAGTATTTTGATATTTGAACTAATTCTTAGTATTGGCAGGATCAAGGATGGTTTTGAATTGACCTTCGAGTACTGAGGTCTCATCTTCAAATGAAACATCTGTAATGGAAGCTGCATAATCAATAACCCTGACTGCCATAACCACCATCTCAAAGACTAAAGCCATCTTAAATTCTCACCATCATTTAGTGAGGAGGATTAGTTGCAAGAAGTATGGGTCTGCAATGTAGAGGCTATTACTATAAGTGGCCTTGATGGAATCTGAATGGGGGAGACCCAACACAGCAACTCAGCGAGAGAATAAAATACAATAAAATCTAGACACAATAAATTGTGACAATACTTTAAAAAAAATTAAGCTCAGCACTGCAGTTGCCTCAGGGATGCCATAACCTTTACTGAGGCGACAAACCAGACTTAAAATATGGGGCAATAGCATTAACTCACAGCAGAAACTATATGAAATTGTTATACCGTTTAGTTCAGTGTTGGCATCATTTAAAGATCACATCCACTCCAACTGTGAATCATCTGAAACATGGTGTGGCCATAATTAGTTTTTTTTTGTGTATTTTACACTGGTAAAAATATAAAGTAATAAAACAGAAAGACGAGCCTACCATGTTCACATTTGAAAAAACTGAGGACTCTAAAAACATCCCCAAAACAAGTAAATAATGCATACTAAATGCAGGGCTGTGGCTACAGTAACACCTACTATAGATGTGTTGTAGATCCTGTCTGTAGATTTCACTGTCCATAAAACACGCAGTTAAAAATTATGGTAGCTAAGCTCTGAATCGCTCTCTCACTCGTGTTATCCTCAAAAACATTGTCAAAAACAAGACAAAACCTCCATGGAGAAAAAGGACACAGGTCCATGCCTGTGGGAACGTGTCATTGTTAGGACTAATAACACACTGTGTTCAACAGAGAGACGATGCTATTATAATTAGGACTCAACAAGGTTACTCTATATGTACTCATATGAGTGTGTGTCTTATAAACTAGGTCCTGGGGAGATTGGGGGTTACTTTCCCTGTGGGACACCCACCCCCTCATTAAAAACAATTTCAATTTCCAGCCAATTATAAGGACGACGATGTAAGAAACTTAGTTTGTAGATCAGGGCCATAATGGATGGACTGATCATGGTAAAATGATTAACAAAATGAAGCTTGAAGCTGGTGAAAAAATAATCAGGACCAAACAACCCCTAAACACTGTAGCTGCACACAGAAACCACACATATGAACCTACATTGCATGATACACATGACACAAAATGTTCCTGTACAAATAAAATGGAACCATTTGACTAGTGCTAAATTAAATGGTGGGACGGTGTCCTACTTATCACGGAGGTTTGACATGATACACCTACTTTTAGATACAGTGTAACTTACACTTCCGATATCCATTGCAAAGACACATCACATAAATCCACTTAGAAATGATTTTAAAAAGTTTTAACTTCAGAACTTGCCTAAGAATCATCACATTTTTAAGTTTACTTCAGTATCAAAGTAATCCAGTGATAGCCATCTGTACATTCATGGTTACATTGCAAACAGGAACTGCAAATAGCTAATTCGGCATACTTTAATGGTCCTATGGTCTCCATTTTGTCTGAAGGGGACTCAGTGTTTAAACCCTTGACTTATTGTAATCAGAAAGAAGGGCTCTTAAATACAACACACCCATTAATCCCAATCAATCACCCCACCACAGGCAAACGTTTGACAAAAATGTACCTGCATAAATCTCTCAACATCCTCGCTGCAGTGCTGTTGAGCTTGTTAATGAAGCAATACTGTTTTTAAAAGTTGGTTATTAAATGAGAAAGGTACATCCAGCATTCACCATTGCAGAATGTTCCTGAAATTAGTTAATGCCACCTAACCAAAGATGCATACACAGAGGAAGTCATATAACTTGGAAAGTGGCCAGTAAAGCCACTCAAAGCTGAGTAAGTTTGTTTGCACTCAGTAGGGGTAAAAACCACTCATAAATGATAAAACAGTGGAAGAGGCCAAGCAGTGTGTGATCGTGAGCATCTCAGACATAACTCAGGTGTGTGAGCATGAGCAGAGTGTAGATATAAAAGAAAAAAGAAAACAAGAAAAGGGTTAGGCCCCTCAATTAAAAGGCTGCTATTCTAATTATTATGGGTACAATCATAAAGCATTTGCAGTTTTAGTATAATTTCTGTGAACTGTTACTTTCAAATTCTTGAAATCAGACAGAGACATGGGGGGGAGAGAGACAGAGAGAGAGAGACAGAGCGAGAGAGAGAGCGAGACAGAGAGAGAAAATGAAAAAAAAAGGCTTTTGTGAGTACTTTTTGGTACAGAGGGAAAGAACACAGAACTTACATATCAGAAGAGAGCCTTAAAAATATTAAACTGCAGGTTAGATTGGTGATGGCATCAACATAATGTCTGTTGAATATCTCACATCTGATAATCTCAGTCTTGACGTTGATGTGTGACTGCCTCCATAAACCCTGCTCCTTGAGGTTTGACATTGTACATGGAAATGGGACTAGAAGAGCATTCCAACGTTGAACTAATCAGCTCTCTAAAGCAGCCTCTTTATTTTAGCTAATCAACAGTATTCCCCCATTTGCCCCCATAGACTCACATTATGGATGATTGCCTGATTGATTTGTGCTGATAACGCGCTCATAAAAGAGGCAGATCCAGTCCTTGACACATTCCCAGTGGTTCAGGGAGCATGAGACATCATTTTCACACATGGATTGGCCTCCACAGAGTCCAGACCTTAACCCCATAGAGAATCTTTGGGATGTGCTGGAGAAGACTTTGCGCAGTGGTCCGACTCTCCCATCATCAATACAGGATCTTGGTGAAAATTACTGCAACTCTGGACAGAAATAATTGTTGTGACATTGCAGAAGCTTATTGAAACAATGCACGTGCCATTGGGGAAGAAAAAATCCATTGATGGAATAACCTGGTCATTCAGTATATTCAGGTAGTCAGATGACTTCGTTCTTTGGCCACATAAGGTTGCTGAACCTCGACCTGACCAACTGCAGCAACCCCAGATCATAGCACTGTCCCCACAGGCTTATACAGTAGGCACTAGGCATAATGGGTGCATCACTTCATCTGCCTCTCTTCTTACTCTGATGCGCCCATCACTCTGGAACAGGGTAAATCTGGACTCATCAGACCACATGACCTTCTTTCATTGCTCCAGAGTCCAATCTTTATGCTTCCTTGCAAATTGAAGCCTTTTTTTCCAGTTTAGCCTCACTGATAAGTGGTTTTCTTACCTTTTTGCATAGTTAAATCCAGGTGGTGACTTTGTTTTTGGCCAGTCAGTATATATTTTGCATTAAAGGGAGCAACAATTGTCTAGTTTACCGACAGGGCAACGGGGCACGCAATAGATCAGAGTGAGTATAGGCTGGAGTCCAAGGCGCAGCCTGTTGCACTTACAGTATACACTGAGAATTCTTTACGATCATTACAGAATTAATATTTATTTTTCCAACGACAAACATCTGAATTTTGAAGAAAAAGTGACTGCCCTGCAACGTATGAACATAAAGGTCATATTGTTAGTATCCGCAACCTGTTCACTTTGAACATTTTTTGCAGACACATTCATAATGAGCACATATGCAAAATAATTTCTATTTGCTGTCCCTCCTGGCACCTAAAGTATGATCAAGGTTTTTAGGGTTGCGTTTATGAAACTCAAAATGCTGGGAAACAATGTGATTATGGTAAGTATAGTATGGTTACTGTGTGGTTGGGAACAGGCAACTAATTTTAAAACTTGATTAAGATTAGGAAGTCTACATTGACCTGAAGCATAAGTGTGGATGTATCGCTGGGCCTCTCGTCTTAAAGATGCGTGCTTTGAACACCAAAATGTCCACCACAACCTCCTCCTTCACATTATTTCCTGCATAGGAACAAACTGTTTCCCGGGAATGCAAAGTACTATTACGAATTACGATGATATCAATACAATTCAGAGGTTTTGAAAAGTGCTTGAGAGAGAACTATTGCAACACTTTCTAAATGAAAGGAAAGCGTATGCAGGAGTGAACAGCAGAAAAATAGAATATGAGAGTTTGTGTAAATAAGTGCACTGCTAATCTATGCGAGGTACTGTGACCGTGTACAGTATGTGAGACAGAATGTGAGCATGAGAAAGTCTATGTGAAAATGTATGTATGAGATACTACAACTGTGTGAGTGAGTATGATTAGGCCTGTTAAAGAGAATCTGTGATAAAATTATGCTGTATGTAAAAGAAACAGTATTATATAACAAAGAGTCTAATTATGTGCTTGAGGATAAAAGCATGAGTGATGAAAGTGTCTGACAAATAGTATGGGAGAGTGTGACTGTGGCCGCGTACATTGATGTCACGTAGATACCCTCCATTGTCAGTCACATGTACAATTACCCTCTCAATCATGTCAAACATGAGTATGAGTATAGTTGTGTGTTGGAGAAAAGCATGTATATGTAGTGGTTTGTGACTGCACATGTAGGAGGGAGTAGTAGTGTAAAGGAGAGTATAGCGTAACATTATGATGTCAAGCTGCGAGAACAAAGTATGATGTATGACCTAAATGGACTCTCATACCAACACTTCTTCCACACTCAAAATGACAAATAACTTACAGTATGTGGTCAGGAGACGGGAGACGCACACAAACACAACAAACCACAAAAGCTTGAAACATAGCTTAATCTATCGGGACCCAGAAGACTAAACCATCTCCATTAGGTGACAGTTCCCCTGGCGGCTATTTGACATCCCAACAGGACCACAGCAGCCATATATTCCTCAGACATTATCACCCTTAAGTGCCCCATAAGGAAAACTACAATCCCACAAGTTTTACCTCTTATCAAACAGCATTCACTATTGTGAGATCCAACAACATAATCAATGTATAAATGCCACTGACTGACATCTTCTGTTTTCATTGTGAGGTGATTGTAAGTCATTTGAAAACGAGCCCTCTGTAAATTCAGGCTCAGGCAGTTTCTTTCTTTCCCCAAGGCAAAAACGTCAATAGCGGAGAGAGAATCCAGGACAACCTATAGCACAGGACAGATCAATAGCGCAACAAACTCAGTAAAGATTGACTGGAGAGTTGCCTGGAAATGTCCCGCTTGAGATTTATGATGGGAGGAGGACACGAGCCAACAGGGAGAAGCTAGAGGACATGAGAGGGAGAGGAAGAGAGACTGGTGGGGAATCAGGAGAAGTCTTTTTATTTTTTTTAGCATTTCAGGGTTAAAGTGAATCCTCACCAATGTCTTAGAGAAAATAAATCCATTTTAAAAACTAATGAATAACATCAACAGGTTTTCCCTTGCAACTGTGTGCAGTTTACATGGAGAATAAACATCAATAAAAATATTCTGTAATCTCAAACTGTTTATATGAAAAGCGTTCAGTTTAATTTCCTGTATTCTAGGTATCTTCCATTTGTGACATTCCCATTGAGAAAACATGGAAAAACATCTACTGAAGGAGATATATATATGACATTCCAACGGGAAAGTTGCTGAAACAGTGACAAGATGAAATGAGAAGATATCAGGTTTCATTGCTCCACTCTAACAGAGCGGCTGTACCATATGTCACCCGGCTCCATTATGCTCAGACTGGTGCAGCAGTTTTCCATAGACTCAAGCTAATTGAATATCCTTATCTGGCTCTGAATGGCTCTTTTCTCCGATGAAGTGAAACAAAGGCGAGTTGGAAAAGCAACACATTTGTATTCACCCACAGATGCTTCCAGACCAAATGCAACACACCCAGCTTACTGTACCTTACTGCACTGCACGTAATCTTGTTTTCAGGTAGGTGGATAATAACCAGACCCCACACTGTACTACAGTCAACAGTAGCCTTCTTTCAAGCTAGTCTATTACGTCTCACATGATAAAAGTTCTGGGAATTGTGCTAACAGCCTCCAGCTGTGATTTTTTTTTTCTTCCTTGGTTATGAAATTAAGAGCTGCAGTTTTCTAATGCCCCTTGGGCCCTTTAGTGTAAATTGATTCTATTTTAAAAAGCCTTTTTTCCCCCCTCCTCCCAGTCTGACAGAGGAGAAGAGGTGGCTGTGGAGTGGAAACGAGTGATTGAAAATGGGCTCTCAAAGAAAGAGAAGGGAGACATGGAAGGCAGCTTTGTTCGTGAAAGGGTTAAAGAGAAAATGGCAGTGGCGAAAGGGGAAGTGCGCAGACCGTGGCCCATTAAAGGGTTAACAGTCGGAGGGAAGCCGATAATGGAGGCTGGAGCAGCTGTATGGGAACTACAGCACACAGAGAGCCACACACCAACCACTAACATAAACCAGAGACAAACAGAGGGAGAGGGAGGGAGGGAGCTGCTACATTTTTCTCATGTCAGCATCATGTGAACGCTCATAAACCAAACAAGATAAATGAAAATAGCATTCACATAGACAGAAAATCAATGGTTTAATGTACTTCTCGAACAGTACTGCAAACACATGCTCGCACCCATTAAAGTGTACGGTACGTTCACCCTCTTTGTAAACACGACTGCAGATGCATAATTAAGCATGGAGCCCCGGTGCTGCGACTCAAACAGGAAACCGCTGTTGGAGAAGACAACAGTGCAGTGATACAGAGGAGGATTTCTGAAGAGGGTCTTCCACATGACTGGAAGCTGCCATAGAGTTAATGTGACCTTTGCCATCTGAAGTCAGGACTGTGGCACCCGCATGTTAATGATATACTAAAGCGATCCTCTCACTCACTCACACGCGCTTTCCCTTCACACAAACGCAGGTACAAATGGAACATGCAAATGTGCACGAATACAGAAAAGACATGCAGCAGAACGTACACACACCAAAGAAGTGCCCCATGGAACAGATGTTTTTCTGCAGCTTACATACATCACATGCAGGCGACCTCTGCGGACCCTCAGATTACACTTTTGCTGTATATACATGGCAGCTGTATTATATTCTTCAGCCAATAGGTGACTTGAGGTATTGAAGGGGAGGGTGCCGAGAAAGCTTATGAAAAGCTGCTTCTTTCAACTAGTCTTCTGTTTCAATTTGTAAAGCTTGTGTGTTGGAGAAGAGCCACTACGGCTGACGATAGCAAAGCACACACACACATGCACGCAATAATTTTTATATAATTTAGATGCACATATATGTAGCACACACACGAGGCCTCCAGATTAAAGGGCTGGGCTGAGTTTTATTGCCATGGAAACCGCTTTATTTTGCATAAAAAGGTAACAAATAGTACTCACATTTTCTATTAACAGCTAAAAGGCAGAGTACATCTGACTAGATGCGGATCAGCCGAGGCTTTTTGTTCACAGAATATTTATCAGTGGCCAGAGGGGGCTGTGATTGAGTTTTACAAGGGAACGGTGGTGTATCATGTGCTGTAAATTAAGTAGTATGGTAGCTCAGGGGATCAGCAGTCAAACTCTGACCTGAGGGCATAAAGACGTGATGGGAAGGAGAAGGAAAAAAGCCTATCCATCGAGAGTGCAGAGGAAGAGCAAGGAATTCATCATGAATACACACACGCATGTATTCTATCGCACACATCCTGCCACACAAAGCAAACACTCGCTGTATGGAATTTCACGATGACAGGAGAAGCTTTCCAAACTTGCATTTTCAAGGGCATTCTGCAAGCGAAGCGTAAGTCGATTGTGTGAGCAAAGTATGGTGAAATCATACATCTCGTTACTGAACTATGCACTCCTACCAAACACTGTGTTTGACAAACATTTGAAAACAGCCAGCGGGCAATATAGAAATGACTCAATGGGCTGACACATTGACAATATCATAGGATATGTAGAAAGACGCACGCACACACCTGCACCTTCACACGGAGCCATCATTGTACGCCTGAATCTCTGTAATGAATGATAAATATCTACTTACAGCTGCATTACTCACTCTTTTGTGTTGTGATCATGCCCTAATGCAGGAACCGCCGCAGATCAATAACCTAATTAGCCATAAAGCATATGATTGTGGTGATACATTATAAGCCTGGCATCCCTTGGCTTGCATCTTACAGAAATTACCATATAAATGAACTGCGGTCATTTATTAAGCAAAGAGCCGTTGTGGGGACTTGGCATGCGACTAGTAGGAAAAAAAAACAAAAAAAAAAAACACATCAACAAATTGTAAGTTACAACACACATTAGAAAAGAGAAACATCATGAGAGGTCAAACAGTCAAGTTACAAATTGCATCGACTGCTGGCAGAGCGGAAAGATCTGCCATGCTGTGACTCTACCCGTGGAGTAAGAAAGCAGAGAGGCTCACGGCAACTGAGGAAACCCCCAGCACGCCTTCTTTCCACTCTTTGTATTCAACTGGACTGCAAGTAACTCGATACACCTCTCCTTGTGCAGGCTCACTCAAACAAAATGCAAAAGCGAATTAACTATATCAAGTGGAGCACTATTTGAACACCACTTACAGTAATGTTAGTGTGTGTGTGTGTGTGTGTGTGTGTGTGTGTGACAGAGAGAGACATGGACATGTTAGCAAGCCTGTACTGTGCGTGTGTATTGCATGTGTGTTAAAGCCAAGTGTGAAGTGAGTCGTAAATCCAAAAGACAGTCTTGTTCTGCACACTATTCCTTGACCAACCTCAATACCCCCGAGAGAGACTGCTACACAATACCAGGCTGATCTCTCCATAGCAACACACATGGAAACACAAATCTATTTCAGAGTGGTAGCGCAGCGCAGCACTTAAACACAGCCGACAAAAAAATAAATTTTAAAAAAAAATAGGGAAAACAGCAATTAATTATTAAGAGAGCTTCATATTCATACTTACTGCCTGTGTGTTGCCAGCTGCAGCTGAAACTAAGAGGCTGCCACAGCTCACACCTACCTCTCTTCATACAATTGTTATCAGAGATCTACAGCAGCGCCACTGCTTCGTCACATACAGAGGATGTGAACTAAGATCTGGCCCTTGTCTGACATTTAATTTTTTCAGCGGGGTGTGTTTACTTTCAAGGTGTTGGCTGCCCTGGCAGACTCGAATGCAGGAGGCAGTGGAAACATGGACGCCTAATGAGAGAAAAACAAATGCATTCCCTGTAACAACAGCGGAGAGATGACCGATAGAGAAAGTTTAAATCAACATAATGTTTCTCCTGGCATAAGCCCACCAGTAAATCATAACACTGCAAGCAGATCTGTCGACATCAATTGTTCCAAGCTCCAAGCATTCAACGTTACCTCAGCGATATTACAAAGCCAACACAGACACACAACAGATAAGATAAACTACTTCTTTAAAGACAGCCAGCAGCCCAGTTACCTTAGCATTTTCCTTAATTCAGACAAGAGGGAACAAAAGTGCTCCGTTAGGATTCGCACATAAATTATATCTATAGATTATCTTAGTTATGAACAAAACTGAATACTGAGAAGAGAAAACAAGACTTGGGTGAAAGCAGCAATACTGGAAATATTCAGAACAATTCTGAAAATGGAATACAAAGTGTTATTTTATCTTTCTTTATAGAAAATACTTGTGTTGTGGTTCACGTTTCTGGGAAACACAATCATCCATATTCTACTTTTCAAAGCTGTGCACACACAACCACCGGTAAACCCCACTAAATCCTCCAGACAGCGTCAAAGAGACTCTAAGTTGGTTGCAAGTGCCACTTTGATATATAGTGTGTTGACCTTTGCTAGATCATATAGGGTGATTATACACGTGTTGTGCTGCCGTTTGGCAGGATCTGCACAAAAAGACTTTAATGTAATAGCTTTCCTCCTCTTTCAAGCCATCCATTCTGCAATGACACATACAACCTTATGTTCTCCAGAAAGGTGGGCTGGCTGGCGCGCGCACACACACACAGACATACACATACACAGACACACACACAGCTCCAGCAGAGCAGCTAACAGGCCCGGTGCATCCAGCAAACATGGGTGACATGACAGGAGGAGAGAGAGACTGCACAAGGCTTTGAATACTTTTATTTATTCTTTTTACTTTTAACTCTTGATCGGACTTCTGCATTTGCTTTTTCTTTAAGGGCAATTTTATTGAACTGTGAGATGATAGATTTGCATGGCATGATAACTAGTAAATGGTGAACATGCAGCACAAAGCTGTGTTCTGTTTGTAGTGCTGAAACGATTAGTCAATTAGCTATATTATTGGATAATTGATTAATCATTTAAGTCATTTATCAAAGAAAAATGACAAACTTTCCGAGGTTCAATATGATGATTTGCTACAAACTTTGAACAGTTGGCTTTACAACATTAACAATCTGAGGCCGACACCTTGGGCTCTGGGAAACGGTAATGAGGATTTCACACTAATTTTTTTTGGTGCCATCCAAGGCCATATCTGACAAACTGAACAGCGGTTTCTGCTCAACACGACATCTGCAGATCCTCAAATGAGAGCAAATCCACCAGTGTTTATGTGCTACGCTGTCCCTGCAGAAGATATCACCATAGCAGTAAGTGGCAGGCATTAGAGTACTTACACAGCCTAGCACAATAGAAGCAGCAATGCACCTTTCAAAGCACAATGTTATTGAGGCAGGACACAATATGGTACTACCTGCCATCAGTTCAGTGGGCTAGCTATTGGGTTTCAGGGTGCGCTGTGGGATACTGTAATGTTATACACTTTATCAGGCTTGTTCGGTCACAAGAGTTTTAAGGGTATTCAAATGGGGAGCGAGGGTTGCCTCATTGAGGGCGAGTCAATAAGATGTAACGGCGATCCCACAAATATCCATGAATAGATAAGCGTGTCTAGCCATATCAGAATACTTGGCACGCTCTGATCTGAGTGGAAAAGGTACTTAGGCAGAGTCTGCCATGGGAGTACTAAAGATTTTTTTTTTCTTTCAGATTTCCAGTTGCATGCTTGACAGTGGTTTATGCAGTAGTGCAATAAATACATGTCTTGTTTACAATGGAAAACAAGTTGGAAAGCTGCAAACAAAAGGGGATAATTCTGATGCAACAGTCAAATTGCCATTTGGATTTATTTTCCTTTTATTTTTTTTAAGAGTACAAAACGTTGTCTTGGAGATCTCTATTGTCAATGACTTCTTCATATCTCTACGTGCTACTTCATCTTGCTACAGTGCCTGAGGATTGTGTGTTCATGACTGGTATAAAAATGATGGAAAAAACAAACATTCTAGTATTATAATCAGAATCGACTTAAAAAGGCAACAGCCCTACTGTTTGTTAAAATCCCAGCTGCTTTAAACAGTAATGAGTATTCACTTAGTAATTATGTTTTACACTATAATTAGTACAAGTGTGCAGTCCTTATATAAACTCAACAGATAACATTTTATACTGGCAAATGGATGGATATCATATATTCTTAATTTTGGTTACTTTATTGGTGATTCAAATTAGGGTCCAAACACATTTAAGGTGATAAAAGGTGCAGAATATCTGCCACCACTAACGGGATGCCTCTACGGTGCAGTGCACTTAGACGATGAGATAAATAAAAATAAATAAAGCCCTAGGATGTACTGGTATACCTCTTATATCATGTTATAACATTACCTTAAAGTACCACTATTTTTAATTTACCTCACGTCTTGGGTTTAGCTCCTCTCTCAGCAAAGCACCTTGTGATTTTAACTTCAAAACAGTAAGGTGGCAACTTCACAAAAATAGAAGTTTATTTCCTTTCAGTCAATTGGTCATTTTGGAGTTCTGCTGATGCGCCAAAATTGAGCCAAGTTCAGAACAGTCACGTCAAGGTGGTTGGCTGTACCACCTTTTGCTACCGGTGCCAACTCAGCGCCTGAAAACGGCTGCGGCATTTTAAAGTCCGATGCTCTTATTTAGATGCTGCAACCTCATCGGTGCCTCCTTTTCTTTTCCCAACCTGTGACTTAAGAAACCTCGTATCTGCTGCATCTACAGAAAATGCTGGGGGAGGAAAAGGAAAAACAATGGTGGGGACTAAACTGATGCTCATTTGAAAATGAAGAGAATAGCTGACCAAAATGTTTTGTCAACCACATTTCTCAGGGGAGATGAATGGTGGAAAAAAATTAAATAAATTATTTTTTTTAAAGTGTGAGGTGTTAGCAGCAAGATTCAACATGTACTTTAGCATCTTGAGGTTTGATTTAGATTTTTCTGGCTAACCCATCTCTGCAAGATCCAAACTGTACCAAAACAAAAGACAGAACGTCCAACACACTAATTTAATCGACAAAGTATTGGAACAATTGTACGTAACAATGATCTTTCACACTCAAAGCCACTGTCCCAGATCACTTAATGTGAGTTTTCCATAAGCTCCACTAAGGCTGAGTGGCTACTAACATTCATACTGCCAGATGTTCCACATCTTTTACTAATTACAAATGGATTTTTACATCATTTGAGTCAAACTGCTTTGAATTGTTCTCCTCTGTTCAGCCGCACTTTTTCCTTTTTCAACACATGGACACCTTCCCCACTTGTTACTGCCAACATATTTTAACTTATTTTGCCTGGCATTATCTTCTCAACAGGTTTCCATCCATGTTGTCTCTTAGAATCTTTTATCCAATCAACATGCATGCATTTTCTTTTCGTCATTTGTTTGGCCAGATCTCATAAATCCTATGAGGTTAATGTCTTTACTGCCCTTTTTATAGCCCGTCATATATAATACAGATATTACACTGCAGTGACATTGTATTGGACTCTCAAAGCAGAACATTCAGCAAATGCTAGTATAAAGTGAGTTTGGAAGTATGTTGAAGACCATGCATGGAGCTGCTCACACTGACTGGTACAGGGCCTGACGATATGAAGCCAACAACTGTGTGACAACGGTGTCTCAAAGCCAAAATATTAAAATTCCCCCGCTCCGATGCCCCTCTGTTCTGTGGAAACAACAAACGCTTTGTTTCTAATTCGGCTGCCGGGGAGCGTCATTTGAATATTTTCCGTGGGTTACCCAAAACAACACTGCAACATGGAACAGGTGTGTGCGCGCGGGAGTGTGGGCTTAGCGATCGCGTATGTTGTGCGCGCGCGTGCGCGCGCGACTAAACGAAACAAATACCAGGTTAGATAAGAAACATCACGCAGTGACTTACATGTACGGTAGTTGCATTGGTGCTTTAGGAAAAGCTGCCCAACACTGAATGACGACTCAAATACCCCCGTTTTACACACACACACACGCGCGCGCGCGCACACACCATACACATAGGCTAATGTTCTCTATCAAAATCATATGACAGGCGTGGTCATTGAGTGAAAACGTCAAGGCCAGTTTGTTTTTGCCATTAGAGGCCAATTAGACCCGATACCGCAGGAGAAAATGTGAAATATCTACCTTATGGAGGTCGATGCGTATCCTCTCCTCTGCTTTATGCGGGCTCTCTGGCCACAGGTGATAGCTCGAGCCGTAGTTGGGGCTGTCTTTGCTGCTGTTGCTGACAGTCGCAGACGGGTTCCCCGCGTATGCCCGTTGTGTTTCCGGGGGGGTTACGCGGGAGTCGCGGCTGTGTGTCTGCGCCTGGCCGCCTTGCGCGGAGATCCTCCCAGACTTATTGCGGTCTTGCTCACAGTGCTGCGGACGCTGGGGACAGAGCCCCAGTGCGCCTTGCTGCTGCCGCCGCTGATGCTCTTGCTCTTGCAGCAGTGGAGCCTGGTGAGTCCTACATAGCTCTCCTGAGCCGCTGGCGCAGTAGTTGATAGGCAAGCTGCTCCCCACCAGTAGCTGCTGCTGCGCCCGTAATTGTGGGATCTGTTGCAGGTCCTGAGTCTGAGACTCGAATGCTCTCCTGTTAGCCTCGGTTGACTCACATACATTTAAAGAGCGCCCTTTCTGTGAGTTTGCACGGATTCCTTCAGGGGAGGGGTCCCTCTGTTGGAGTCTTAAATGACTGTGCTGTTGCTGCAACAACTGCCTGTGGTCTCGGTGCCCTCCTGCTCCTCCTCCTCCCCTGCAGCGTTCCACGATGCTTGCCTGTTGGTAATTATTGGCACTCCTTCGGAGACGATCCCCCCTTTTAGATTCCCGGGAAAACAGCAGCGAGGAGGAGGACGACGTTGGTGGCGGTGGTATAAGCGGCGGAAAAGGTGGGGAGGGCTGCGGTGGGAGAGGATCGACAGGATGGTGCTGATTTTGAGAAAAGCTCGCCTCCTGCTCGGAAAAACTGCAGTGGCAGCTTGGAAAAACAGGCGGCTTCTCCGACTGCGGCGGCTGAGGACCGGCCGGGGCCCAGGGATCCTGCTGCAGGTGCGCTGGGTGCCCGGTGCTGGGTTCACCGCCTCGCTGTGAAGGTCGCTGGGCGGTGTCGTAGCACGCCAGAGGTAGAGGGTCGCCGCTGTGAACAGGTCTCCGAGAGGGCTGGCTCAGACAGGGGAGCTCCTGGAGGCTCTGGCGGTGAGCGGCGGTGGTTGAAGTGCGGTCTCGGTGGTGAGAGGAGGGCGGGGGCGGCAGGCTGAAAACAGGAGCGACTGGGTCTGGGCTCTGCTTGCTGCTTCCTTGCTTTTCGTCGGGGATTTGGTGCTGATGGACAGCTCCCGCGTACCGATGCCGCATCCCCTTGATCGCCTCGTCTCGCTGTGGTTGCTCCTTTGCCGTGCAGAGCTCCGACACCCGTTCATTGCGATCAGTCCCAGCAGAATAGGACCGACTTGTATCATTGGTAGGTTTGACCAGGACCTGCCTTAAAACGTCACTGTACAGCCAAAACACCGCCTTCGACTGAATATCGGTCCATTGCCTGCTATGCGCACAGGTTGCAGCGGATCGATCACTCCTTAAGGCTGTTAGGATATTAAAACAATGGCATTATTGAGGTGTAGAAACGTGCTCAAATCCCGTTCACATGGCCGATCATCTTAATCCACTGTGGACCCAATAGACTTTGTCAATGTTGCCATACGCACACTTCAAAATCAGAAATCACTTTTACTGCTACGTCACCCAAACAGATCCATAAGGCCTGTCAAACATGGTGCTTTGCCTAGATATATCCTGAACGTCACTATAGTTTATGATCGACTCTAAATGATTACTTTCCCTCCTAGTTTGATGTCCATAAAGTGTACTCGTGATTTAAAACTCACGAGGGGAGCAATAAAAACACACTCTTGAGGTCCATTTCCAAAAACACACTTCCACTTGTTGGTCCATAGAAAAAAAAAAGCATACAACAAACCGGGCTGTAACGATTACCTCATGTCATACAGCCTGAGCCTTGCAGTCTAACATTTAATAATTTAGCAGAATATGCCTGGTTTTGTATTACCAGGCAGAAATATTTAGAACGGTAGCTGCATGCAGAGCCTGCACTCGGCTCGCAGGCTGCTGTGTGTGTGTGTGTGTGTGTGTGTGTGTGTG
>JAVQJF010002585.1:0-21332 GCA_036023855.1 Gadopsis marmoratus
CATTAAGAACTACCTTCAGTGTAAAGAAGAACAAGACGTCCTGGAAGTGATGGTCTGGCCTCCACAGAGCCCTGATCTCAACATCATCCAGTCTGTCTGGGATCACATGAAGAGACAGAGGGATTTGAGGAAGCCTACATCCACAGAAGATCTGTGGTTAGTTCTCCAAGATGTTTGCAGCAACCTACCAGCCGAGTTCCTTCAAAAACTGTGTGCAAGAACTGTGATGCCTATTTTTCCACATGAAGTTCAGAAATGCCAAAGTCCTGCAAATCTAACCTGATGAGGTCATTGTGAGTCGGGTGAAAACATCCAACTTCCTGTTCGCACCTTCTGTACGGCCCGAATGAGGCCTGTCTTGACGGCAGCGGCCAACTTTCACAGGCCCACTTTAAATTCCACATCGGTAGCGTCGTGTCACCTCACGGTCATCAGTCACGTTCATTTCTGGCCGACATGAAAGGAGACGGGGTTGCGTTTGAGCAGTGCTGTGTGTGTGCGGTCAGAACACTCCCAACACTCGCAAGGTCAAACCAAAATGTGAGGGTGAGAGAAAGAGACGTATTGTTGGTGGTTCGTGCCGTTATGGCTGTCACCGACGCTACTTTGTAGGTCAGACGTCTGGTGAGAGGGAGGTCTGTGCGCTCACTGGCGCTACCTGCAACTAGCTTGAGGTTACACAAATAAAAGGGAGAGTTGTCTCTTTGTTGTTTACCTCGAACGTGAGATGGAAGGCAGATCTCGCACGTGGAACCATTTCCCCCCCAGCCGTAATGACTCCTAATTTCACGGCAAATGAACCGAACAGCGCTGCCTCTGGGTCTCGCTCTGTTTGTGAAGCATTGCGACGAGACAAAATCGCATTCTTTTCCAGTTAAACGGCAGCTTAAACGTTTCTTTCTTATCTACCGGTCGACCTGTGGGTGCACTCGGCTTGGTGTTTTCAGCTCTTGCAGTCCGTTTGAGGCTTTTATTAACTGAAGATAAATTGCAAATATTTTACAATTTACATAAATAATCTGATTGGATTAAACATCACCAAGCAAGAGAAGCACTGCTTTTTTGGAGTGCAACCTAGCTGTAGGCCACTATAGCTAACCTGAATTTAGGTCTGCAATGCTGCAGAGGTGGGACCAAGTCATTGTTTTGCAAGTCCTAAACTTTGAGTTTTGAGTCCTAAACAAGTCACAATGTGCTTTTCACTAAATGTAATGCCATTTTAACAACAGAGTAATAATATAGTAAATTTAAACAAATCATGAAGGATTTTTAAAATTTGTATTTGCTTGTTAAAACAAGTGCAACTTAACTACATAAAGTAGTGCTGACATTGCACAAGCATATCGCACTATTAACACGTACAACAGGGTAAATGTAGGATGTTTCTGTCTTGTTGTATTTAAATAACATATTTTTAATCTTCGGACTCGGGTAGGGGGTGTCGGGTATCTTGTCCAAGTCGAGCTGCAAATCTTCTTTGATTTTGTCAAGTCGAGTCTAAAGTCCAAACCTCTGGTATGCTGTGTTTTTGCAGCATGGACTGATTCATTCGCCAGGGCTCCCAGAGGCTAAAACTAGCTCTCAATAATGTCCTGTTTGTGTTTTTCTTTAGTAATATGCACCACTGAAATGTTGACACGGTGCAGGTTATAATGCAGGACTCACTCTAACGGCCTTAACGCTGCGCTTTACTGGTGCACATTCCCAAACAAATTAGCAATGAATCAAATAACCACAAACCAACTGGCACACGGTGGAAACTCGAGCCAATCACTTGCTCTTTCTACAACAACGTAAGTTACATGTGTGTGTAAATGAACATAATGAACATTTGTTAATGAACTTAACAAACAGTGTATGCTTTAATGCTTACACATGATGAACTACCTACAGCTGCCCTCTGGCCCCCCCCTCTACCTCTACCTCTACCTCTCTGGCACACTCACTACTTTTAATAATATATTTAATTAGCAGCCACGATGAAACTATGTGAGATGAGATTTGAACCAGATTCTCATCATCCAGCAATTTCCCATGAAGCCATTGGGCAGCTGCGGCACCAAGAAGGAAAAAACAAAGAGGACAATAAAATATTTTATTTATAGTTCTGTAACAGCCCGTACTGTGATTTGTGTTAATATTAATGTCTTCATATAATTGCACATCAAATGGTATGTTTTCTCTTGCCTCCAGTCTCTGTGTTCTTCTTTATCTCTGAAATCCCTCATATCTTAAACAAGTATTTTAAATATCTACTTGGCAAAACTGTTGCAACACATACTCCATCATGCATGATTATCCCACAGCCGGATTAATACGGGTGCCGTGCTACAACACTGTTACACATGTAGGCATCTAAATGGCAAACATTTAATGCACATGACGTTGTGTAAGATTGTATAATGCTGAGGCGATACTACAGATGGAAATGTCATGTCACACTGGGAGTTACGATTTGTTTGCACGACCTTCTGATCTGTAAAATCAATAGAGACACTTTCAGAAAAGGACCAGAGGGAATCGTAAACGCACCTCCTTCCGAACGCTGAGATACCATGACCCACAGCGACATTTTCCCCTCGTGATCGCACATCATGGGTGAACATGTCAAAACAGCTCAGAGACAACTCTCAACAACCAGGGCCTTCCCGTCACCCTCTAATCCAGCAATTAGAGACGAGGCCAGAGAGATGGAACAGATGTTCCATAAATGGGAATGGCAGAGGGAGTCCTGGCCGCCGATGGTATTCCAAATCTCTCCGAGGAGGACGACCAGGGAGCAGCCACCCTGCTGCAGCACACACTGTGCTCTTCTAATAACTCCTGGGGCTTGATTTAGGCACTTTCGGTTGACAGAAGGGTGGGGTTTGCTACTTGAGGACTCGCCATGCTTCAAGTAAAGTGACTGTCGGATCGCCGCCCACACACACACCTCGGCTTGGATGCACTCGACAATTTTTGTAACTTTCCGAAACCTTGCGCTCTGGCCGAGAGTGCGGAGGTGAGAAAAGGGGAGTGGCTAATCGACTTGACGTTCATCAGACATGACTGCAGAGATATGATAATGATGATGTAATATTATTTTCGACTTTACTTGCCATCATATTTAGAGCTGTAATCAAGGCCTCAAGTTTGTTTTGTCTTTCTGCCACCTAGTGGTCACAAATCACTTAATGCGGCTTTAAATAGTTGGACTTTGATGAGTCAGTCGTTCACAAACCACGTGGACAACAAAACACTATTTTAATTCTTTATTTAACTTTATTTAACAGTCTATTGTTGCCCAGAATTACTCCACCATTGATGACTAACGGTGTGGCGGGTGTCCTTGCTTTAGAAACACTGAATTCTATAGTCTTATAATATATTATAATATTGTGGCATGAAAATGTCCAAATGTATCAATACAATCAGTAAATGTCATATTGGCCTATTGAATCCTTGCCCACCTGAGTTTTTGATGTGCCACTTCTGATGTCCAGAAATACAAACGCTGTGGAATCGGTTACAGCAGTAAGCGGTGAACACAGAGCATGAGAGTGTCTTAAACTTATGTATTTATGTCCTTGTTGTTCTATGAAATGCACTTAAATGTACCTGTTCAAACCACTTCAGGGGTTTAACAAACTCGGAGCACTATTTGATCCTGCAGACTCACTGCTGAACATTTGTAGCTGGGTTTTTATTTTCCCCCACACACCCACAGTTTATAGTAAACAAAGAATGTAATCAATTAAAATAAAAAAAATGTCAAATTAAGCAAAACAATGCAGCTGCTGGTTAGTCACTCAAAGCAATAAATATACTGTAAATTGTGATTTTCACAGATTTTTGCATTACACATTATTTATATGAATATTTACAATAATAAATTCCCAGATCATTTTTTAAAATAAACATTTATATGCATGTACAATTAATCAGCGTACACAACCAGATCATATCGGAGACTAATAACGGTAAACGGTTACACTTCTTAATATATTATTAATCAAAATGTGACATTCGTTTTTTCAGAAAATAGCAAACCGAGGATTTTTCTCAGTGATATTTCTGATGGTTCTCTCCTTCGCCGCCACTCATCCACAAACCCGGACAACTGCAGATTAAAGTTCGAACTGGTTTTAGGTTGTTTGACTCTGCTGGTGAAGCCTGGTGGCGAAAGGTGGCAATCGCCTAAATGTAATAAAGTTACTTTTAAAGTTTTCTCTTTTCATGCAGTCTTTTGTCAACAGCGAGCTGAGCTGAACCCTTGTTGTTGCTACCTGCACCTGTCAATCAAACAATATGGGCGGGGCTGTAAAGTGTTTTCTCCATACATGGATTTTCCTGCTGATGCCGTTTGAGGATCTTTTCTTTTTCTTTTCTTATTGTATTCACAAATTATGTTCCGCTGTATGGAAAGACTTCAATTTGATTTTGAGTAAACTGTAAACTTATTATTATTGTTATATATTAATATATTTGCAAAGCATCACACATAATATTACGCTTTTTCTTTTATCCTTGTTGTTCTGCCTTTTTTCTGAAGATAAAGAGTCCTGAAAATGGATAATATCGAAAACCATTTGTTTTATTCTCTGGCCGACACCCAGGAAGGGTGTCAGACGTCGTCCACAGCCTACGCAGCAAACAAACCTATGTTGGTCCCTAAACTATCATCGCGTCTATTCCTGCCGCTCAGTAGGACCGGAGTTCTCCGACGAGCGCTGAAATCCGGATTGTTTTACACACACCTGTTCCTGAACGTCACTCGGCTACACGCCTGTCTCAGAGGGAGTGCAGTTAATCGCTGATTTGGCACAATTACAGTGACAACATACCAAGGTCCAGTTTCAGGAACTTAGCACGCAAACACACACACACACACACACAAATAGATGCACAGTACAGCTTAAAACCTCTGACCCACACAGATTTGCGCTCATTCAACCATACACTTTTACTGACACACACACACACACACACACACACACACACACACACACACACACACACACACACACTATTACTTTCGCATTAGCACAATGGACGTGTAACTAAAGACACTGGAACCTCATGATGAGACAAACAGTCTGGCTGCTCAGCAGCCATCTTTGATTTTCCCCTGACTGTTGACGCTCCAAAATAACTTCAAACTGTGGAAAACACACAAGGCTGCCTTTTCAAAGCCAACGGCTGAAACGTGCAATTATTTAGTTTGTATATACTGGAACACTCGGCGCTCTGTGGCTTTGCCCGAATGGGAAACAATTAAAGTGCTTCTGGCAGCACATGAAGCCAGACGCCGATAAAAAACGGGTGAGGCCTCTCGGCTCGGGCCCGTCTGGACTCATGAGAATCTTCTAGAAAGCCTTCCTCCTGGACTCTGCTTCAGCTTCTGCTCTCTGTTCCTTCTTTCCTCTTCCTTTTGGGATACGCAGCGTACTCGGCAGCTGCAAAATGCAACACAGAGAGATGGTACTTGTCATCAGAGAGAGAGCCAAAGTCCTGCCCACTTTCCTTTTGTTTTTCTTGCAATCTTTGTCAGTTTATTCGCACTTTAACATCGTATTAAAACGACATATGACCCTTTCCTAGCTGACCTGTCTGGCGCTAGCACCTGTAACTTTTCACACAGGGTTTCTTGCATTTGTCCTTGCAGGCAGATTAATAAGCGCCGCTGTGAATTTGCCGTCTGTGTCGTCATCACTTAAGGAAAATATGCCCCGGTCGTGATGCACCCCTCACCTTATAGCTACCGTACGGCCGCACCTCCTCCTCTCCAGCTCCTCCTCCTCCGGTGGGCCGGCTGAGAGGTGGTTTAAAGGTCGTGCAGCAGCCTGAAGGGGGAGAGAGGGGGTTTGATGACCGACGGCCAATGGTTAGCAGAGAGGGGAGCGGGGAGATAAAGAGGGAGTGAGAAGGGGAGAAGGGGAGAAGGGGAGGGAGGCGGGGATGGAAAGCATCCACCAGCGCAAACACCTCTGAAACAGAAACATCCATTTAGCAGCGAAAACAAGCCCCCCTCACAAGACCTCCGTGAATGGGCCACTTCAGCCGGCCGAGGAAGTTCCAACGAGGGGCAGGATGTTCCCCTCAGGACGCACTTGAGACGGGCTGAGGGCCAAAAGCCTGAACACACAGACCCCTCTCTCTCCCTCCGTCACTGTCCAGCTTTGCCCTCCCACCCGGGCCGAGTGGCTTCAGTACCCCCATCCCCCCCCAAAAGAAAACCCCGTTCTCCCCCTCCTGCCTGCCCGCCTACTGCTTCCCCTCCAACCTGCCGCTCACTGAGCCACAGCCAGCGAGGCGGCGAGGGAGGGCGTGGAACTGTGCTCGGCAAAAACAAAGACTTTTCCGTGATTAAAGAGCAGTTAAGATGCTATGAGAGGCTAATTTGTTCACTGTGTGACGGAATCAACAGGATCTGGGGGCAGAAATCTGTGCCGCCTGCATTTCCTGCTGCAACTTTGGTTTGGTTTAGAGTCGCAGCTCGTTTACTGACGTCTACATCCACTTGACAGCGCAGTTTCGTACAGACATTCATGGTCCCGAGAGGATGAATCCGACGAACTTTGTTGATGCCCCTGACTTTAACCCTAGTGCCAACCATGAGCTTGACATTTACGAACTTCATGTCAACTTGTATTCTATTATTGACCTTTTTATTTACTTTTTCTTTTCTTCTTTCTGTTTTAACTTTCAGCCGGCCGTGGACAGGTTCATTATATTAGCATTTAGCTGCAAACACTAAATGCAGTGCTTGTGGACAATTGCACTTCCAATATTATTGCCATGTCCATGTCAAATAAAATAAACTTAATTTATCTTAGTAACTCACTAAAATTCTATTGGTTTATGGCAAAATACCTGCAAAAACGAATCAACCTCTCGGTTGCACTTTGTGTTTGTCAGCGCTAATTAGAGAATGTTAGCACGCTAGGGAGCTAAACTAAGATGGTGAACATGTTAAACCTACCACCTGCTTAAGATCAGCACGTTGGCGCTGCTGTGCCATAAACAGTCTCTCACGGCTGCAGAGTCTTGTTGATTTGATGATGCGTGACCTCCACGGCCGAAGCTGGCTGGTGCGTCGGCCCAACCGACATTTCGTGTAGTTTGTGTAGAAGGGAAGCAAACCTTGACATCTGCGGCTGCACCAACAAACAGTCCAGACGAAACAAACCGAGACACTCGGCAAACACGTCCACTGACGTGTGTATTGCCGTCTTATTTTGGTTTCATGTCATTGGCATAAACGTCTGGTTTGCTCACAACGTCTGTTTGGGGTTTACTGTTTGCTCTCAGTGACAGACACACCGACGACAGCGAAACGCTATTATAACATGTTTATTGAAAACCTTTTGTGACAGCGTAGCTTGTCAGGCAGAGAGAGAGATGTTTGCCCGGAGGCGCTGTTGCGGTGGAATGTTACAGAGGATTCATCGTGATCAAAACTGGTACATTGCAACAAACAAGCTATGATTCAGAACAACAACAAAGTCACATAATGCCAAAACGGTTGGTTCCAACCGTTCTACGTTAGGAACATGAATACAGAGGGAGGACAAATAACGTATGCAGGATTGGAAAAAAACAAAAAGGACAAACATGACTTTGTCTGCCTGCTGCCGACGTGGAATGCAAAATGGAACGCGGAAATAAAACAAAGTGTGCGTGAAAAGCTCACACAGAGCTCACACAGCTACGTAAAGCTCTACACGCGTACGTCGGCAACGTAAAACCACATCTCAAGCTATCAAGGAATCTGGACAGACGCTGCCGGGCTTAGAAGTGCATGGTGAAAAGAAAGGTGGGATGAGAATAAAATCGGGGGGGGATGTGTGTAGTTTCGATATGGCCGGAAGGAAAGGTGTGCATCTCCGACACCCCTCTGAGGTGACGCCCGTCTCCTCCCAGTTTCAAATCCCGACTTTCTGTTTGTGCAGAATAAATGAGTGGGTGCAGGCCGACGTGTGAGTCCTCTTTAAAGGATTTGTTGTTTTTAACATCTGTTTGTTGAGCAACACACACACACACACACAAAGTACTGGTATTTCTGCATTAGAGCTGATGATATATTGCTGATATAGACAAATACTGTTAAATATCCCCCCCAAGGATTTTGTCATTCCTGTCATGATGCGAAAGCATCTAAAACTGAATTTAGACTATTACGAGACACTAAAACGCCCCGCTGAGACTTTATACTTTGTAAAATATTGGTCAATCTGTATATATTCTCACATTTTCTAGGTGTATTTATCTCCAGTACTGGCGACGTGTTGAAAGAACACGAAGCAAAAGTAACGTTTGGTGTGCTAATGTGCTAATTGCTAATAGCCAACACTACGTGGGCTTGTTCCGTCTCGCATCAACGTCTGTAAGGAGACAGGGCATTGGCGCGCAACAATCGGTGGCTCGCCGCGGTGATTGAGCGCGCGTCTCTTAGCAACGCTGGCACCAGAAATCTCAAGTCCACGGTTGCCAGAGGAAACGCCCACTCAAGAAGCTTTAAGTTTTTTATTGTCATTTCTTTGAAATTGGCACGGATGAACAGAAATCTATCGAGGCGTCACTTGGAAACTGAAACAATCGCGGCGTTTCTCTGGCAAGTGGAGGAGCGTCTCTTTCTGCGATTTCTAAGGGGATTTATGGACGTTTAAACGTGCGTGTATTTTGTCTGTGACTCCGACTTTGCAGCAATCCGCCGCTAAAGGTTTTTACAGTAACTTAATTGCTTCCATGAGCTGTGCTGGTCAGAGGGCCATTTTTTCCTTTTAACGAAGATATCCAGCATTTTGGAACATGCAGCAACTTTAATGTTTTGTTGTCATAAACAAGACACGTTCAAAACGACACATTTAGTTGTTTTTTTTTAAAGTGATCCAACGGAGAGACAGGTGCCGTCAGAGTCGGAGTAAAAAGCTCGACGAGGATACAGAAAGAAATCCAAATAAAAAAAAAAGGCCAGGAGCAAAGCGTGATGGGGGGGCACCAGTATCTAGTAAAATGACTACTCTACATCATCATCATCTTGTGGCTCTTTAATGAAAACAACACTGAAAAGCAGATCGATATGAATAAAAATACTCTCACCACAGGGAAAGCTTTTACCCAGCATGGAAGAATAAATAAAACAAAACACCATCCGTTTCATTAGATCCATCCAACCTTTACACAAGTGCCTTTTTGTCTTGTTCGCTCAAAAAAAAGAGAGAAAAAAAAAAAGAAATTGAGGCTAATACTTACATAGCCTGATTCTAGTGAGAACTGCTTTATTTATTTTCATTTTGCAATTATACATTCAAAACGGGATCAGAAATTAGTCAATTAATCTCCTTTTCGTTTGTAAAATTTTTCCAGGCACTTCATAGAATTCGGCCGGAACTGTACTGGAAACAGGGAATAACAACAATAACCTGTGTGTAACCTTTCACTTTACAAAGGCCTTGTTTCTGTGCGTAAACCAGTGGAGCTGAAAAACATAACAGAAAGCTCCCAGTGTAGCAATAGAATTAAATACAAATTTTTCACACTTTTTAGTGCTTTAAATAAGTGGAGATCTCATTAAACACTGACACATTCCTGTTGGGTAATTCCAATACATTTCTCTACTTAAATTCCGTTCACACGCTGGAATAAGGCCATTGCACAGCAAAGTGTCGCCACCGTTTCCATTTAGCAGCGAGTCAATCGTGTTTCTGAACCCTTCAGTGCCGCTTGAACGCCGTTTTCCCTTTTTGCGACTTTGCTATAAAAAAAAAGGGACTGTAAACATTTCAACCCTTGCACTTTTTTGGGGGAAGCTGGAGAGACTACTGCATTAAAAAAAAAAATTAAAAGGGGGCAGATGTATCCATTTGGCAATCCCATGATCCTTCGCTGCACCACACGTAACCTCCGCCCGCCTACATTCGACAGTGCAGTATTTGGTTCAGAGATCTGGAGAACTCGGCGAAACATTTAAGACTAATTTGGCACTTTTTTTTTTTTATAGCAAACTACACAGACTTCAGAGCCTCCTTTAACAAACCGACATATAAACTGTATATATTTAATTTTTTTTGCTGTGTGATGTGTAAACCGCACAGCATGCCTTCATTTCAGTATTAATACTATAGAGCAGCGATAACATCTCAAGCGCCTGGGCAGGTTATTATTCTTTTTAGTAACACTCAAGCACAAAGGGACAGAACAGCACAGGTGCACAGGTGCTGAGCGTCTTGCTCAAGTGCACTTTGACACAGCGCGCAGCTTGTTAGCATCGACCCCGTGACCTTTCTGTTGCAACATTTAAGAGTTGGAAGCCATCAGAAAGACCTTTACAGGAAGCAAACCACCTATAAACGATTTAACACTGTTTAAAGAAACACCAAATCATGGAGATATACTTTTTCGTCGTTTGGTGTGTTTAATTTAGTCAGTTCAGACTTTTGTGTCGAGGCTCAGAACGAAGGAAAATCTCTGTGCTCTTACTGGACTCAAACCCCCAGAATGCACTGCAGCAGAACGCAGCGTATAACTTTGGGGAAACACAACTTTCTTTTTTCGTTTGTTTGTCCTGCTAATTCTAATTCTCCTGCATGTTTTCACATTTCTGTCCTGAATGCCGCAAGTTCAAGAAACGTTCACCGATTGCTAAGCGAAAAGCATTCTGGGAAATCGCTAAAGCGGTGCCTGGAATTGCTCCCTCATTCGCTGACTGGCTGTTTGAATATCGGATGGTTTCCTTTTAGCTCGTTAATCATTTAGCACCTCTGCTGACAGGTGTGGCTTTGCATAAACTCGTGTTTACACATCTCAGGAGCAGTGGAGAAGCGTTGCATTGTGGGAGTTGTTCAGCAAATACACCAATTCATCATGGAGTGTACTGAACATAACAGAGTGAAACAGTATCAGTAGGAGGATTCAGGTTTTCTGAAGGCTTTTCATGATTCACAGCTGTTTGTTGTGTCTCTAAGTACTTCAGTCGAACTAAAAGGCCTCTCCGGCACGTATCTGGAAGTGCTGCCATTTCTTGCCCAGCAAGAGCTAATCGTTGCTTTCATACTGCAAACGTCAACTTTTCAAACCAGAATTTGAATTCAGCGGAAACAAGAGTCCTCCTCTGGCGGTCGGGTCACTCTCGCGCTCGTAAATCATCTTCGCGTCTGTCATACATTCTTATTTCTTCAAACTGTAAACAAACAAAGAAATCAAAGAAGATGAAAAACCAAGAGGAGGCTGCCAGTTGTGAAAAATAACATCGCAGTTCTGTTGTAAAATAAGTTACAATAAAACAAAAAATCTTTGCGTACAGTACTAAAATCCTAGGCTACACCTTTCGAACTTACAAACCTCATGTTAAGTCTATAAATATCTTTACAAATATACACGTTAATTATTCAAATAAACCCTTTCTGTATCACTTTAAATGATTAAATGATTTACACTTTCATGACAGTGTCTGCTAGACTGCAATGCTTCCATCCTAAAGCAATACTTAAAAAAAAAATTTAATTTTTTGTCTTTTAAGTACATGGCTGTGAACAGCAATATCATACATATTTGCATTTATATATTTACAATAAATCATTTTCTAGATACATAAAAAAAAGACCCTCCGAACCTCATTGTACCAATTACTGAATGGCCCTGGAACGTCGCCTCACGTTTGATGAGGATTTTGTTCCATGATTATCCCAAAACTGGCGTTTTCCCCGGGATGCTGTTCTAACACGAGGGCGTGCAAATTCATGAGAAAACGCACGTATGTTATATGCTCATGTAATCCGCTCGGTTGCCTTCTGTAAAAGCTGAGACAAGTTATTGAGTGTCTTTCGGAAGAACGAGTCCCATCAGCGAGTGGATTCCGGCTCTGCTGGTATCTTGGTATCTTCTTTAAGATCGCAAACGGTTTTTATCTTGCAGACGAGAGGATTTAAAATCCGAGGTCCTCGCCTGCTGGATCGCCAGCCGGTCACTGACCAATGCCCTTTATTCCCTCCTCTTATATCATTTGTGTCTCTGGAGGTTTTCGTCCCAGTAGGCACGGAATGGCTTCACCCCACAGATTGTCCGTAACAAAAGACTGGCCGGAGTACAAAAATATAATTTCATTTCTGAAAAAGCGAACGCAAACATGGTTCATCGGCAGAAAAATAATCCTTCAATGTTTCAAGAGTCTCTTGGGGGGGGGAGGTCGTCATCTCAGTCAAAGACGATTTCCACTAAGAGTTTAAGACGAATGGAAGAGCTGAAGAGCTGTGGAAGTATTGCATGCAGTTTGAATTTTCCACTCCCAGCTCAGGTTTTATGTCCTTATCACCCCGTTGCTGGGAAGCTGTTTGGGAAGACAGGGCTCGTCAGGAAGCGGGTCGTGGGCGAAAACCGAGTCGTCTCCTGAGGAGCAGGTGCTGTTGGAGTCCTGACAGGTGGGCGAGTACTGCTCGAAGGGAACCGCCAGGTCCAGGTACTCCTGTCAGAGGAGAGGTCAGAGGTTAGACTGGGGGGGGTTCTCACACAATCGAGTGACAAATTACAGAGTTTCTCTTCTTACGTAATTTGCATATTTCTTTGACATTTTGTGAATGTTTAATATGATTTTAGGTAGCGATAAGTTAAAGTGGGAAACGTTTATTAAGTTTGATGCAAACAACCTAAATACACTTTCCAAGTTCTGATCCTGCAGCTGTGCGTTAATTCTTCTCTTGTTATATGCTATGATATAAACATATGATTTTACATTGAAATTCCTCTTTTCTCTTCTTGTTTGTTCCGATCAAAAATAGTATGGGGCGACTGGATAACTCCGCCCATCACGTGAAACCACATTTAGAAGCATCTAACAATATGGATGAAGGCCATGCCCACTTTTTAGCATACCAGTCAAATCTGAAGGAACTGACTTACATTCCACTTCTGACTCAACTCCACTCATATATTTCTGAATCACTCAGAAATACGCCGCATTACAGAAGATCGCCTAAATGCACTGACTAAGCGTATTTCGAGTCAGGTGAGGCTTCACGATGTGAAGCGTTCCGGGGGTCGAAGGTGAAACTAAAGGTAGAGCGCTGTGTTCGGCGAGCAGCAGCGGCGCAGGGACACTTACGTCGGTGGAGGTCATTGATAAAACCCGGTCGTGATCTTCTACCAGCTGCCTGAAGGTCGGCCGCTGCGATGGCACCGCATGCCAGCACTCCCTCATGATCATGTACCTGAAACACCCACATCGAGGTCTAGTTACCCTGCATCTCATCCGTTAACGTTAAATATGAAAACAAATATTCTCAGATCCCAGTTTCCAGTGATTCACATTCGGTCTACTTGATGTGCAGCTGCATGGGGAAGGTCTGTAATTAAGGTTAAAAGCAAAGTAAAGCCTCATCATTTCTGCTTTTCATTTGTTGTGCTTTCAGCTGCAAGAAGTCACTTGCCACCACAGTCCTCGTGTGTCCTCGCAGCCACAGAGATGAGGAGGAAAACCCAAATGAGCTGTGGCTCGTGTATCAGTGGATCTCTCAAAGAAAGTGCTTCAATTATCAACCAGACGTCACCAGTTTGTTTTCAACGTTCAGAATAAACGCTGATGAATTCTGATTTCAAAATTCACTCAGTGTTGTTTGTAGTAAATAACACTGAATATGAGTACAGAATGCATAAAATCTGATTAGGACTTTTTGGGACATGTAGGTAACCATGTGTAACTTTCAATTTTGGTTATAATCCCTTAATTAATTCGGGAATGTCGGCCTCGTACACTGTGGTGTGTGTGTGTGTGTGTCTGTTTGATTGATGTGCTTGACAGAAAACGGTAAAAAAACCAAAAAAAAACAGGTGACATATTTGATTCTTAAAATTAACATCATGTAACCAACGTCACTAAACATGGCAACATTTACATACTAATAAAACAAGACCTTTAATCCCCTTATAATAACTGTGTCTGGAAACGATCAAATAGTTGAACCGGAAACCAGCCGATCAAACTGAACTATAGTTCATAAGAAACGCCTACAGTTCATGGGTGCAGTTGGCAGGTTTGTCCATCCGATGTCCCTCCTTCAGCAGCTTAAAGAGTTCTTCCACTGGGATTCCTGGGTACGGCGAGCCTCCCAGTGTGAAGATCTCCCACAGCAACACCCCATAGGACCACCTGAACACACACGGAATTAACACAGATTAGAGGCCAAACGGCACTCGCGGCCTGAAGCAGTTCGAGGTTCAGAAAGAGGCTTGCGTTCGCCGAGATAAACCAGTGGACCTCGGTCGGGGGAACATCGATCTTCAGTAACGTTTACTGCACCCGGGTTAAGAATCAATTTGGCATTCCTATTGTCTGGGAGAGTCGGTCAATGTGTGTAAAAATCAACAACCCGCCCCTGAAGCCAGAGAGGAGACGAGAGAAAACTCGTTAGAAAGAAATGGAGGCTTCATCCCTGCCGCTTCCTTTAAAGGGCTAATTTGCACAGTTTTAACGAGCGCTGCAGTGCTGCCAAACACTGGCATCTCTTACCAAATAAAAGCACTTTTGCAACTGCAAGGCCAACTGCGTTTTTTGAATCTTTGATTTGGTCACGCCAGCTACATTCACACCCGCAGGAACACAGAGGAACGTGATCGTCTTTGAGCGGTTTTGATGGCAAACTGAAAACGTTGCGTGTGAAAGGAATCTCTCGAGTGTGGACGCGACTTGACCGCTTTCCAAAAAAAACAAAACACCGTGAGCACAAACCATGAGTGGGAAAACGCATTGCTACGATATACTGTGCAGTTTACAGTCCAGCTGCTGTCTGCTCCAGAAACTCACGCACCTCTAACCCGAGCCATCCTCTCTCTCGGTTTCTGTGTGTGTGGCAGCAGCTCACAGTTTGCTGCTGCATTATTCCTAAATGGCTAAATGAGGGAAGGTAATCAGATAATGGCAGTCTATTAACCCAGTGCACTATTGTTCGGCCGTCCGCCCAGAGAATCAGAATCCGATCCCTCCTCCCACTGCGGCGCTCAGCGGGCTTAATCTAATTATCCACGCTCCGGTCCAGAGGGCTGAAAACAGGCGCTACTGGCCGAGCCGGTCCTCCATGTATGCACACAGTGAAAGGAGACCACGGAAGGGACTGTGGTGAAAGAGAGACGTCTATATTCAGAGGTAAAAGAGACGGAGTTGCAGTTGAGAGTAACCGGCCAGACAACTGAACTCTAACGAATTCATTATTGTGTTCTGGACGTGGACAAATTGGGTCTTTAGGGTCGGGACGGGTTCAGGACAATCTCAGGAAGCGGCAGCCGCGGACTCGGGCTGTTTATATTCACTGCTAGTCGCTAGTAGGATGATTTTTCACAAGCTGTTAGGCGGCTAATAGCAGGAGGCAACCAAGATGTAAACACTTCAATTTTTCATTGGCCTCTGCAGCAATAAGAGCTGACGTTCGGAGAATGAAGGCCGACATCACTGTGATAACTCATTCTGTGTGCGGGACAGACGATCCTGTTGGGTAGAATTTGAACAACGTTGGGTTTCTTGAAGCTGCCGATAGCTGGTCACGGACTCTTCATCTGCTGAAACATTGTATTTACACGTTACACTGCTTATTCACATTTTATCAACCGTGACAACATAGTAGTGCCCATTCCAGATGTGGAGCTGCGGAAAGCTTCGTTAACTGAGCGCATTATAAAACATTTACTAACGTTAACCTTTCTTTTTTTTACCTTAACAAAGCAACAAAAAGGTTTAACAATGACAGAATAGTTAGAAAGACTCAAGAAATGAGTTTGTAACGCTGCTATTAGATTATTATATTTAAATTATAAGCAATTATAAGGCAGCGAGGTTGGTTCTCTGCAGATTTTATAGACTTGACACCTCTGAAGCTGTTCACAGTACTGGCAGTGTGAAAAACTCCCCGGCTGAAGAATAAATAGGTCTATATCGGCGCTAAATAACTAAATGTAAAGGTCTGAATGTAATTAGGTAAAGGCACTGTATCTCTGCACAAAATACGTAACGTGTCCTCACTGCCAGTTCTGCTCTGTGATGCAGCAGCCAAAGTGCTTCTCTTCGCTGTTCGCTTGTTGTCCGACTGTTCGTGTGGGACAGATTTGCCGGCTTGTTTCAGCGCAACACACTTCACTTAAAAACCATCACGGGTCAAAAGTCAAAGTCCCCCGGGGGTGTGTGAGAGTAAACTGGCTGCGGAGCGACTACTGTATAAAAAGGGAGGAGGAGGTTTGGCGGCAGGACTGACTCTGTAATCCAGACCTGCTGAAATAACAGAGCAGGCTGATTCTCCTCTCGGCCCGTTCCCAGTCTGGTGTAATCACATGGCGAGCCAGTGTTGACAGGGGCCCGTGTTTGGCTTGGACGGCTGTGCTGGGGACACAGCGTCTGGCTGCAATGGGGTGGGGGGGTGGGGGGGTTCAGCTACCGCAAAACAGATTGACTTTGTGACCTGCCCGTCTAAACTTTCTTTTCTTCTCCTGATCGCAGCCAGCATGGGAGCAATCAGAGGTCTTAAAGGGTGCGTTTGTCTTCGGCCGCCCTGAGTCCTTCGAGTTGTTGTGGAACCCCCCCCTCCCTCCCCCTGGGGGACACCTTGGGATAAATCCACTGACCCTCTTATCTCCTTCTGTTCTGGGGCAGGTTGGACTCACGCTGATAAAACGCTAAGATGTTCCTTGAGCTCCGTCGGGTTTCTGTCCCGCTCTGATGTCGTGTCGGGAGATTAGAAGAACAAACGCAGCGAGGAAGCCGCTGACACACAAGAAGCTCGGGATTATCAAGCGAAATATTTGGAGAGAGGGAACGCTGCGGTTCCACATTCACACGCACAAACGCTGCGTTTGATGCTAAAACGCTCCGTCACGACACCCGGATTCCTCATGCGTGGGCGGGCAGTCGGCATGTGGCAGTTAGTTTGTGCAAACTTACACATCGCTCTGGTGCGTGTAGACCCGGTCGAACAGAGCCTCCGGAGCCATCCATTTCACGGGCAGGCGACCCTGCAACAACAGAGGCGCAGCAGAACCGCGTCGGTCAGCAGAACCGCTCGGTACAGAGCAGACGGCAACACACAGAGATCTGATGGTCCTGACAGCTTGAACTCATCGTAAGAATCTCTGTCACATTCATTTAGCAAAGTGTTGTGTCTTCTTCACTCCAAACTCCAAAAATGTAGCTCTGGACGTTTCATTACTGCCACAGAAATCCATCAATATCATATTCATACTTTGATATGCTTTCCATGCTTTCCTGCTCTTGAATACAATTTTGTGTTTCTTGTCTCTTTCTTGTGTGGTACAGTCTTCTTAAAGGTCATTTTCATCCAAGCATTGTTATAAAGTCTGCATGAAAGTATTCTATCACATAATTAGATTTTGCAACAGTGTTCATTTGTTGACTTATGAAGTGTTTGATCTCACTTTTCTGAAAAGACCTGAAAATGAAGTTTCTACTTCCCTTTTATGAGCTGCAGAATATTTAATGCCAGGCGAAATTATCCTGCTCTCGCAATGCCATTCATTTACGCAAGATAAAGCCTAAAACAATCAGCTGATACCATTTTTCCGACAAAGGCTCCTGGTGGAATGACTCACGTTCGTGGTCTTTTTGTAGTAGTCTATATTGTGCACGTCTCTGGCGAGACCAAAGTCGGCGATCTTCATAACGTTGTCCTCCGTCACAAGGACGTTCCTGGCTGCCAAATCTCTGTGGATACACTGAGGAAGGAAGAACAAATGCATCAAGCACAGACTCGTCACAACACATGTCACAGACACATGCGCTCACAGATTCTCGTACACCGACGGCTCAGTGAAACGGCATTTGCATTTCAGCATTAGCGACGCGGCATCGCACCTTCTGCGAGGCGAGGTACTCCATGCCTCGGGCGACCTGGTAGGCGCACGACACCAGGTCTTTGAAGGTGAGCTGCTCGTCAGGGATTTTACAGGTGTCAAAGGAGTAGTCCATGCCCGGTGGGCGCCGCGCCCGCAGGTACTCCCTCAGGTTGCCTTTAGAGGCGTATTCCACCAGGACGTACAGAGGACCTGCACGCAACACGGAGCACAGGGTCACTTTCAGAACGTACTTCATTATTGTGTTGATCACCTCCCCAGCTGGTGCACCGCGGCCTCACCGTCCTGCGTGCACGCTCCGAGCAGGTTGATAATGTTTTTGTGTTTTCCAATCATCTTCATCATCTCCATCTCTGACACCAGGTCTGACAAATCTTTATCCGTGGCGTCATCTGGGACAAGCAAAGGAGAATGAAGCCAGATCAGACATCAAATGGTGGAGCACATCATTGTAGTGAACAGCTGGTGAGAAAGGTCAAATATAAAAGCAGGAGAGGACAATGGCTTCATATGGGAGACACGAGAGCCGACAAAGCAGATCAATGATTATGCATGCAGGGAAAACAGAGCGAGAGAGAGGGGGACACAATGCTGCTGATGTCCTTCAGGAAACCACAGAGCACAGTACCGTCGCTGCCACGTGTTAATTCCTGGGGCGCAGCCACAACAATCACTAACCTTTCAGCATTTTCACAGCAACAGTGAGCGGCTTGTTGGGCTTCTCCTTGTCGATGCCGATGGCCTCGGCCATCACCACCTGACCGAAGCAGCCCTCTCCCAGAGGTTTACCCAGAGTCAGCCTGAAACACAAGCACGACATATCAGAGCTTCGACTTTCACCGCAAGCAGCGTTGAGGGGTGTTATTTTAATTTCTCTCTACAGTTTTTTAATGAGACCGATTTGATTGGCAAGTACAGCAAGCGTGGAGGAAGGTGTCATGGTGACCTTGATGCATTGACGGCTCACATGTTTTCACAGCACGTAACGGTACGAGGACAACGGCACAGTTGCTGTCAATCGTGAAATACATGGCTTGGCAGTGTGCAAAAAGCCACAGAGCAGCAGTTTTCTGTCTGACAGGCGTTGAAACAGGATTGTTCACTGTTTCTTACCGCGTTCGAGGAAACTCCCATTTGGGGTCAGAGGGCAGTTCCAGCTCCGAGACGTTGGCCAGCATCGGTCCGTCGCTAGACGACAGGCGGGCGATCCTGACCAACGGGGTGTTGGAGTTCATGGAGGAGTTGGAATCCAAGGACACCTGCTTGGGTACAAAAACAAACTGTTCTAGTCTCTGAAAAGGGCGAGGTGATGTGTGTTTAAACAAGGAGTCAGAAGGAAGAAAGAAAGCCTAACATGACCTTTGACCCGACACAGCATATCTGACTGTTGATCTTGATGGATAGGTAGGCTGGCAGAGAGAAGAAAACTCTGTTTTGCAAATATCTTTTGTCCGTTCATGTCAAAGAGAAGGCCAATGACCCAGTAACTGAAATTCTAAAAACAAATATTTCCATGTCAGATGCTGAAAACGTTTCAGCTCTGGTTTGTAGAGAAACTGTGTTCAGATAAGAACATTTAAAAAAATAAATTCACTTCTCAAATTTAAAAAACGGCCACCAGTTAACCTCGGTTTGAACGTCTTGATGTAAAAACAACATTTGAGGACCGAAAAAAATAACTGATGATGGAAGATGGGATGCTTTTTGGCATCGGCAGACTCCAAACATCACACATCTCAGGACCAACGTGACACCTCTTTCAGTTTCTCTGGAAAAAAACCCCCCCAAAAAACACCAGTCTGACTTCTGACACCAGCAGTGACTTTTACAAACAGCCAGCCTGTGGCTGGGCACAGGAGGAAGCAGGCAGTAACAAAGACGAATGAAGGAGGATGCCAAGGTGGGCGAGCGCGTGGCGAGTTGGGTCGGACGTCTCCATCCATCAGTGAGCTCCATTTCCAGACCGTGGGGCTCGACGTCCTCCCACCATTTATCTGGCTGCTGGGAGCCGATAGCTCCGACCCTGCTTTTGATGAATCTGTTTGTGTCAGAGTCTGCCAGCTCAACCCCTTCAGGTGGGGTCCCGAAACAAACACGTCCACTTACCAGACTTCCCTCCTCAACTTCTCGACAGGAGGAAAATGAGAAAAACACTGAAGCTAAAAAGAAAACAAAAAAAAAACCAACCCCGACCACAATTTCAGAGGCATGAAAAGTAATATCTGATAGAACATGCCAGGGGGTTTATGGGAGATTTACTCAGAGTTATGAAAAAGAAAGGAGAGAACCAGGAGATTATCTTTACAAAAACTAAGCAAAGATTATAGAAAAATGCAATAAGACCTTCCACTGCACTACCTTATAAGAGCATGTATATGAAGGCAGCACAAGAGAAAAGATTTAGAGGCTACAATTAGAGCATCTTTCAAAAGATGAGGTTTATACCTGATTTAACCTAACAAGGCTGCTTTTATGTAACAGGGTCTAATTAGAAAAAACAGTCTTTCCAGCTAAATCTTGACTTTGGTTTTAGAAGTCATGTTTGTTTTCCAAGAACTGAATTAGGACTCTCAAGTTACCTTTTGTCTTTTCTATAAGTCCAGCAGGGCGAGGCAGGATGGGTAATGGGACAAACTCATCTGCGTCTTTAGAATTTTCAGATGATCTTTGCATCCACAGTGCAATAAATCAGGATGCAAGTCATTCTGGATCCCTAATATTGCAAGAAACTAAAAGACTGAGAGGCGAACTGCTCCGCCTGATGATTCTCTGAAGATTATATAAGACAAGAGAAGAAATAAGAAAAGAAATAGAAGCTCGGGAGCTCGGACAGAAGTCTTTGATGTAAAGTGGAGCGAATAGAGGAGAAGACGAGGGTGAGGGCAAACTAATTAGTGTGCAGAGGGAAAGCCTGCAAAAGGAAAGGTGCTCTGGCCTGGTCTTCAGAAAGCCTGTTTCCTTCTTGGACATGTCTGATTCTCGTTCCTGTTTGGACTCAGACTTGTCCCGGTTCAGCCACTGGTGGATGTTGACGCAATGACCAGTGTTTTACCAAAAACATAATTCTTACCACTCAAACTATCACTATCACTTTATCTGACAAACATACCTTTAAGATACAGAATCAAGTCTATCAATGATGTTCTCCACAAATGTTTGGCCACCAAATTTGTAGATCTGGCTTTTTGGAAAATTTCCACCCAAAAAATACAAAGAGAGAGATAGAGAGAGAGAGGTGAAAACACAGCCTTCCTAATGTTTTAGATGTTTGAACAGTCAAAAGATTTCAAACTGTAAAAACCTGTGTACTGAATAGACCTAAAACTTTGATGCTTTCCATGTTCAGTGGTTCAGTTTGGAGCTACATTCCTGCTCATGCTTAAAACAAAACTTAATTTTTTTTTGGGGGGGGGGGGGGGATATAAAGCCGAGAGTTTGCTGAGAAGAAAGATACCACTGCGTTAAATATCGACTTGATATTTCGGTTTGCCTGGTCCCGGCCGGTAGTG
>JAVQJF010002593.1:0-42791 GCA_036023855.1 Gadopsis marmoratus
TGAGGTACATAGGCTCCAGCTATAGGATACCCCTCTGGACTGGTGGTCTGTACGCTGTCTCTGTGGTGCTCACAGTGAGTTTTAGGACGCTCTGGTTCATCTGTAAAGGAAGACAGAAATGTAATAATAATGAAAATGATTAATGAATGTGCTGTTTGTGATCAGGTACCAATGTGGTCTCAGTTGTATGTCGTCTCCTGTGGCTCTGGAGGAGCTTTGTCAAGTCTGAGACAATAACCCTGATGATGTCATACCCAGCTGCATTGTGGGAAATGGAGGACACTTTGTTTTGGAGCTTCACTTATACCAAGGACTAAAAGTGAGGATATCTCAGCCTCTGCCGATTTGATTTTGACGATTCTATTTTTCTGCCACTCACTATGACCCCCCTTTGCCTAAAAACTAATATGCCAAAATAATATTTGTGTCCCTGTGTAGAATAATTTGACCAAATTGGTTTGCAAAGACCACACTCAGAGACCATGCACATTTTGGGATGGACCGAGAAAAATGCATTTTCCTCACCTGGTTTGTCACAGTCTGTGGGTGTTGTACCAGGTGGCGTTCTGGTTCCGGTTCTCTCCTGTCCATTACTTTCCACACACCAGCAATGTCCAGTGGAACCATGGCACTGCAGTAAATAATATATAATATTCATATTAATAAAATATGAAAATAAGTTAACCTTTCAGGTGTAGGTAATAAAAGATCTTTTCAAATGCTTAATTTGTGACGAACCTGCAAAGGTAGGTACTGTCCATTATCATCACACTGAGGTACATAGGCTCCAGCTATAGGATACCCCTCTGGACTGGTGGTCTGTACGCTGTCTCTGTGGTGCTCACAGTGAGTTTTAGGACGCTCTGGTTCATCTGGGGAAATCAGGATGAACAAAATAAAATAAAAATAATATACACACATACATGGTCAACTTCTGGCAAAAGAGCCAACAACTTTAAAAACACAGACGTTGCCATCAAGCAATCACTCTTTGATGCTTTTGGTACACCGGACTGTTTGTGTGTTATTTTCAGTGGGTGTAAATCTCACCTGGTTTGTCACAGTCTTTGGGTGCTGTACCAGGTGGTGTCCTGGTTCCTCCTCTCTCCTGCCCCTTACTGTCCACACACCAGCAATGTCCAGTGGAGCCGTGACACTGTAATGAATTATTAAACATTTACAAATCAGTATGCCACTTAACTCAGTTAACACTTAAAGTCATCAGTCGGCCATGCACTTCACTTCATCAGTCAGTACCCACCTGCAGTGGTCGATACCGTCCGTCCGAGTCACACTGAGGGATGAAGGCTCCGATACTTGGTCGACCACCATGTTCCACCCCACTCTGCAGACTGTCTCTATGCTGCTCACACTGGCTCTTTGGGCGAACTGTGCGTCCTGCAGACAAATCATTCCTCAGCATTTTATTACAATCTTTTTTCTTTACTCCCATGTCTTTGCATTTAGTTCATTTAGGATATTTATTGATTTATGCAGCATTTCTATCAGACAAGCAAACTGTGCTTTCTGTAATAATATGTTTCTATAATAGTTCTACAGAGTTTTCATATGATCAGTACTTGTAGATAAGTGAACTGAGATAAAAATAAAGTAATTTTAGAGACCGTAATGATCCCTAACAGTACAAAACATTTTAGAAATATGATTATGATAGTTACAACCTCAAAGCAGATCTTTATGTGTTAGTGAAAATCATATTTGAGTCGTAACGTCAACTTTTGTCATGATCATGTGTGAATATAGTGGCATTTTTTCTTACCTTCCTGCTGGGAACAGTAAATACCATCACCGTAAAACCCAGGCTGGCACTGACAGTGGAACGAACCCAGATCATTAATACATCTGGCATTGATGTGACATGGAGAGAAGCTGCATTCATCTATATCTAAGAAAACGGAGGAAGCAAAAGAAATAAAAAAAATCAACAACCACAAATGTAGATACTCAAATTAGAATTTGGAAATAAATATAAATCGCACTAACTCCGCAAATGTATAAAGATATAAAGTTATGTCTGGCTTCTGGCTAGAAATAATCCAGTGGTATTTTATCAGTATTTGGTTTGTGGTTATAGACCATTTCAAAGCCTTATGTAAAGTATTACATTATCTGTCATTATCTGTCATTATCTGTAGGGAGGGTTTAAAAGAAGTTCATCAAAAGTTCATAGTGATGGGTGAAAGGAGGACACACACAGGCAGGACCTCTCTCCTCCACACATTCCAAAGCAAAACACACATTGTGTCATTGCTTCCATTTGTCTTTCACGTTCACATTAGTCCTCTCCTTCCCACCCTTGCTCTCACCCATGCTCCCCTCTCGCTGTGTTTCCTAGCTTTCGCAGCTGTGCGTTACTGTTGTGGAAGGAGTGTTTTGCATGCGCTCAGACAAATATCTGGGCCTCTACCAAATAGTCTTCTCGTTTTGGAACATACAGTACTGCATGCTCAAAAACAGCTCTTATGTGGCCAGCAAGTGTACTGTAACTGACAACCGGCCCACGTAAAGGACAAGATGAGACCACGACAAAGATGGGAGAATGACGTGGTTGCCGTTGTAATAAAATATATGTTCACACAGGGTTCATTTTTGTTTGCATGCGAGTACCATCCTATTTATCACAATTACAGTACACGCAGGACTGCTTGATTCAGCAGAAAGGAGCATGTTTAGTGGATCTATTTTACATTTTTTTTTACAAAGTGAAGCCTTTAAATTTAGTGACTTTAGTTCATATCTTTGCTGATGTAGAGTCTCGGTTAAATGATGAGCGTCATGGAGCTCAGCTCAAAGACAAACCACTACAATGGGCTTGTCATTCATTGTAGAGAATAATTAACAGGTGTTGAAACTATTTCAACAGACACAAAAACACATGGGGGTGGGGGTAAGGTTATGATGCTTAGGGGACTTTCAAGATCTAAACAGTTGCTTGACTGGAAATTAATAGCAGCTATTTATACATGATATTTTTTAATATATATTTAATAATGTTTCATTTTTAGTCATGCTAGCCTCGGGGCTCTAGAGACAACCATGTCAGTTTCTTGGTTGGTTGGCCCATCCACCACGTAGTTCCAGAATGAAATATCTCCACAACTATTAGATTTAGTACATTTCACTCATTGCAACTCACCAACACAGGTACGCCCATCGTAGCCAAACTCGTAGCCACTCTGACACTGGCAGCGATGGCTACCAGGCAGGTTCACACACTGAGCATAACTGCCGCATGAACGCAAGTCCTCAGCACACTCATCTATGTCTGCAGTGAGAGAAATGGATAGTAAGTGAGACAGCAAACTCATGCCTGTAAACCAGGAATCCCCTGTCTAACGACATGTAGGAAGTGTAAGAGCTGTAATTAAGCATCATTATTGACACTTTTAGTGTATATACACTGTTTGTGTTACTATAACATGTACCCCCTTACACCTGGATTCTTGACTGTATTGTTAAATGTATTGTGCAATACACAGGACAAAACCACACACGGAGTCTGTGACCACAGGGAGACACTGAGGCCCAATCGTGGGAACTAAGGCCAAGCCCGGGGCTTTCCTAGTGCTGGCAGCAGGAGAGAAAGACCTGCTGCTGGGCTAATGACAGGCCACGCACCACCTTAAAGCCCTGGAAGTCCCTGTTAACTACAGAATAAGCTGGAGGAGGAGGGAGAGGGAGGATGGGAAGAGAAGAGACACGGTTCCTTCCACCCAGCCTGTACTTGACCCCTCTTGGGTGGACAAATGTTGATGACACACTACCATTAACTGTCTTTAACTCTGTCAGCATGTGTGAGGATAGACAAAGCAAAATGAGGGACATACACTGCGACGGTGCTGGATAGTATATCCAGAAAGACTTCTTTAACAGTACGCTGTATGTACGCATGCATGCATGCGCATATAACGTGCTGACAGACAAAGGTACCATGACAGTTGCGTCCATCCCCTCTGTAACCAGTGGCGCATTGGCAGCGGAAGGCCTGGCCCTCCAGTGGGACACACTGGGCCGTGGTGTCACAGTCATGGTTCCCAGCATAGCAGGGGTTGACCAGCTCCGGCCCTGTTGGTACGGCTACAGAGAGGAGGAAAGATGGATTATATGACATGAGGGATAACAGAGAAAGAGTCCTTTCTTTCAGCTTCATTATCATCATTGTTTGATACAGCACAACAGTGATTCAAGCTTTAATGTTTGTCATTCTATACACCTGCTGCCTGGAAGGGAAGAACCAACTTTAGCTCAGATTCGTCGGTGGAATCGTGGCCATCGGTGCTTGTCTATATGGCTTATGGTATGGTTTATATGTTTCACTTATATCACTGACTTTACATATGTAAAAGAAGCATTATCACAAAACATATTAAAAAGTATCAACAGTACTCAGAAATACTCATTACATTATTCGACTGTTAATACTGATGCATCAATAAGCAGCAACTTGCCATTTGTCGTAAGTCAACAAGAGGCAAATTTAAGTGCTTTGGATAAAAGCACAACAGAAACGCAGTCCATTTACCAAATAAATGTAGAGGAGGGAAAGTATAAAGTAGAAGAAAATATTTTACTCAAGTACAGTATTTGAGCCATTTTATCTCTATTTGTTAATGCTGATAGTGAAGCTGTTAGTAAAGTACTACTTTTGGGACCAATGTAAAACCACCCTAGTAAAAAGGATATAGCAGCACAGATATAGATGAGATAAAAACACAATTAATGGGTTTCAAATATACCAAAGAGACCTCAAATAAACCTGAAGAGACAGAAATATAATGAACATAATGAAAGTATTGACAGAACATCCAGAAAGATTTCTTGCACAACTGCACAGACTCTGCAACTCTCCTGAATTGAGATTAATCGAGATCTGGACTATTCAACAGTAAAAGTCCAATGATTACAGCCATGATTACAGGACCGCCTAACCAAACGCACATGAATAATCACTCCAGACAAACTCCCACAGGACGGTTCCCTCTTTGGAAGTGACTCCCTACATGTTCTCAATATTCAACATATGGACAAGGTTAAGCACACACACACACGTGCGAGAGGTGCACAGACAGAGGGGTGTGTGTGTTCAGGGTTTCCTCATACCTACGCACGGCCCAAGACACACAAGGCAACGTAAACAACAGCAACTTCTCAGGCTTATTTCTGGAAAATCGGGAAGAGTAATGAAAACCATGGGCAATCATTAGAAAAGCATGTATCTGTTGAAATACCGCTGTAAAAAATGCGTTTTTGACTTGAATTTCGAGGAATATCCTGGCGTCAGATTTATAGTAAATATACAGCACTTTTGATGACTTTGTTGTCACATTGTCGACATATCTCTCCAAATAACGTGCATTAGTATGGTGTTCATTGGAGAAGCTTTTCCCTCCAACATATAAATATTATTCCAAATATGGCAATTGTATTACATTTAAAGAGAGTTTCTGTGTCTGTATAGTTTAACTTCTATAGTTAAACCATTAAATACCATTGCCATTAGAGTCCAGTTGGCCATACTGTCCACATATGGGCAGTTTCCCACAAGAATAACAGCAAACCACCATAAAGAAAATACAAAGAAAAAAAGCACATCATTAATATCTGTTTATAATGATGTTAAGTGTTTAAGGATGGACTTTTTCTTTACCATCAGGGACATCATTCACCATAAACAACACACACACTTACACCTAAACAAAATTAAACACACAGACGTTAGGCACAGCTTGCTTCCATCTCCTACAGCCAGAGGCCATTTTTGGCTCATTATCAAAGAGAGAGAGAGAGAGAGGGAGACTCTTCAAAGTCCTGAATGTGGCCGGGAAAACGGAGAGATGAGAGGGCGAGATACATGTGGATGGGAGAAAAGACTGAGGGATAATTAGAGAGACAAAGAGAGGGAGAGAGAAGGCGAGCAGGAGAGAGGGGTGGAGAACACACACACAAACACACCATCAAAGCAATGACTGCAGTTTCCCACCTGTTGCCTTTTACAAAACTCCTCCACACACACACACACAGACAGGTTTGTATAGGGGCGTAGCTATAGCCGTTGGCCACGGTGCACAAGCTGCTCTTGAAAGGCAATGATCCCACCTTGGTGCAAAACAAAATTATCTACCCATCATCGCTGACTTTTACTCACGCGCTGAAATGAACTGAAATTTAAGAGAGCGTGGTGATTAAAGTGATGAAAGCAGCATCTCAGTGGGCTGAAAACAGCCCTTTGTTAAATCCATTGAAGGGGCAGCGAGTGGCTGCGTTGCTACTGCTCCAGGAGAGAAGGTGTTCAGTTTGAGTAATCTATCCACAAGCTTAAAGCCAGCAGTTGGAACAGGCAGGGAGAGTCTAATGACAGCTGACAATGAGTTGCATTATAGGAACTGTAGGATCCAGTGCTTTTGAGGCCTCGTACTAAGAAGTAAAGGGCCTCTGCTGCTTCGATCATGACCATCAAGTCCCCCAAACTGTATGGAAATGCTATGCTTAATACCAGGAATTTCCTGTTTAAAATCCTATGAGACAGGATTTTAAAACTCTGGAAAGTTATCATAATGACAATTGTTTTATCTTCATTAGAAAGTGCTGAAGCAATTAAACTATTTCTTATTTGACACTGGAGCATCATCAGGCTGTATTGTAAAGTAACGGAGATTTCCTGGCAGCTCCCACCACCCAACCCCTACCATGTAAATGAAAACACATAAGGGTTCATTCAGGACATACCCGTTTACTTGAATGACACATGTACACATTAATTTCATTGCGACAGTTTGAAATCGTAGGCCACATCTTCACCTCAGCTTTGGTCATTTGATCTGCCGCCGAAACATTTCCTGTCACAAATGTAGTCATTGACAGGGTGTTTTTGTGCCTCTTGTGCTTGGATGGTTTTTAATGGTGGCTAATGTGCAATATTAAAATATGAATGGCACACTTTACAAAAAGCATGAGTTTGCCCGACTTTGCTTTTCAGTAAATAAGGGACGGTCTCCTCCCGTTTGGCTAAGTACTTGCGTAGAGATTTTGCTTTTTTGACAGGTACAACTGCATCTCCATCCCTCTCCCCTTCACTGTCATCCATATTTCTTCATCTTGTTCATCTCGTTCTGCCTTCTTCTCTGGGTTTACCGACGGATCATGTTACAGCTAATGTTCTACATGCTGCCACCTGTTGTACCAGAGGGAAACACTGCCAACCTTTTTAAAATTAGGCCTATTATTCTTTTTTCAACCGTTTAAAAATACGGGAGATTAGCAGGAAAATATTTAAATTGGAGGACGGGAGGATAGAAGGAAAAATACGGGAGAATCCCGGGAAAAACCTGAGATTTGACAGGCCTGCCATTGTCTTAATTTTTCAAGAGAAGAGAATCCATTTATTTTTAAGCTATATACACCTTGAATTATACTGTATGACAGCTGTTGGCAGTGCACAATGATATTACGGTAATTTTCAAAAAAGGGGTTTACTAAATCAGCTTCACTATGGGATTACATGTTGTAATAATGCACAGGTTAAGACCCAATCTATGCAAAGCTGAAACACATTCATTTCAAATCTAGCATTTAATTTGGAGCATTCTCTCTCTCTTTATCAGGCCAGTGTTTTAACTTCTCCTGCAGTCTATGATTCTCATGACATCAGTGGGCAGCTGTTCTGATCAGGAACCCCCCCGCTTGAAAATCTGTCATTGGCTGGGATATTATTTGCCAGAAAATGTAAGACCCTTACACACACACACACACACACACACCACGTAACCCATGTTTCCAAAACTCCTGATCCCTGTAAGCTCTTCCAGCTGTGCTCTGGGTCCATCAGTGTGTGCGCATGTGCTTGTGTGAGATGTGTCATCCTAACCTTTTTAATCATCGTGTTGATGTTTTTAGACAGAAACTTGGTCAGGATTCAAAAAAACGGGGGGTTTGCGGGGTGGGGAGGGGGATCCAGTCTCTCTCTGTCTTTTCTTTTCAGTCTCTACCTGGTTTTCATCGGAAAGAGTGGGTATAGAAAGCATGGCCACTGTGTGCCGACAGAAAAAGAACATGACACATGTCCATGCTGCATTTCTTTACACATGTCCACATTTGTATAGTGTGCTTTTCTGCTGGTATCTGGTGAAAGGATGAGTGCAGGTGTTGCGAGTGAAGATAAAAAATGAAGCAAAAGAAGGGGAAGGGACACAAAGGTGTGAGAAACCTTGTATCCAAAAGAGTTGTGTGCTTCCTGCTGTGCTTAACTTCCCATTGACTGGGGTCCAAAATAAACCACCATTCACACGCAATGCAAGATTGAATTACTATGGAAACACAAACAGGAAAAGATATGTTCAGTACGCTTGTCAGCTGTACATAAACACTTCAAAATGTAGATATACAGTACGTGATGCATTGCGAAATTCCAAGTTGTGCAATTTCAAAAACATTATTTTCAGTGTACACACATATATACACATATATACATACATATATATATACATACATACATATATATATACATACATACATATACATAGGTTCACCAATTCAGATAAAACACTGAAATATTCAGAAACTTCATTCCAATTGCTCAAATTCAATAAGCTCTATGTGGATGTAAAAATTCAAGTCAAACAATCTGCTTGAATTTGCTTGGTACACTAGATTAAAGTTGAAAAGAGCTATACGAATAAGAGTCCATTCACCAAGAGTCCATTTATAGCCATTAAGGTTTGTGGTTTTGGTGTCGTTTTCTGTCACCAGCTCACTCTAGAGGACAATGCCAACACTTTTTCAAGTCATAGAATCCAATCATCTGCATAAACAAACCAAACTAGTCAAATGTCTAAAGTCAGCTGTGACGCAAATCGTGGTTACAAACATCCTTGTTAAGTGGCGTAGTGTGTCTACTGCCTATGGCAGTCAATGAAGCCAGAAACAGCAGAGGTACAGACATTTTAACATCTTTTCTGTGGTTTCAATGTATAATTATCCCTCAGCTTGCAGCGTGTGTTTAAAAGCTGAGCTCTGTCCAACTCTGCACCGTGGTTTGGCTGAGGTTTCTGTGGCAGCACTGCAACAATTACCAGGTGGTCTGCTTACTTGTTGTGGCTCTGGAACAGAAAACCTCACGTTTTCAACGCCTCCAGTGCATGCGCCCACTTAGAGATAGACAGTGATGGTATGGCATGGATTTAGGCAGTCACTCAGATCTCAATATAATGGGTCAATGTTGGCCTTTTTTTTTTTAAAGGCAAGACAGTGAGCCGATCAGTGTCGTCCATCTGATGGATAATCCTCCCTGACCCCAGGTCATCTGTACTGACATGTTTTCTAAACCTAATTTAACACTTAACACAAGATTCCATTCATATATTTTATTGATATTGCATATTTATTTCAGATTGATGACCACAGAAATTATCTTGGCAATATATGTTTTTGAAGACATCAGCATTTTCTGAAATGTCTTACAAATTGTTCTTTTGAAACCCCTCCCTTTTCAGCGCACTGTGGTCTAGAATGTTTTACATCACGTTGTTGTTGTTTTTAGGTTTGATGAATGGTTCTGTGCCTTGTGCATGTTTTTAATGACTGCTGGCTGAAAAACAATTTGCCATTCAGGAACTAATTAAGGTTTAGTCTACTTTTTTCATTGCAATTGTACTCTCCTCAAGGCTGAAACGAACATTTAGATCATTTCAGAAGACTAAACATTACAACTACAACCTTATAAACTACTTTAATGTTGTCATTATTATTTGTGTAATGGCCTATATATTAAGATGGGTACAAAGAGGAGGATGGATGATAATAGTTTTCTTAAGTACTTGTGTGGAATCTAATCAAAGTATTTCATTAAACCTAATTCAGTCAAGGGGAATACAATGGTAGAATTGATTAGCTCCACAGTAAATATAATTTCCACTGACCGGACCGCATCTGGTTTGTAATAAAAGCCTGATATCTGCAGGTGATGTATCCATCTAATGACTCACCTCCAACTGGGCTGATCTTGTTGGTGATGGCATATCTCAAGATCTGCTCCTCCTTGTCGTACATTACAAACACCCTCTCCATGGTGATCTGCAGCGTCTCCGGAGCGGCGGCACGGTTGTCATGTCGACAGTCGCGGTAGGTGATGTTCTGCTTCAGCTGGAAGGAGAAGGACTCAGGGTCTCTGTCTTCTGAAACGACTGAGAACTCCCTCACAGAGGTGGAGGTGACAACTGGAAAAAGAGAGTAAAAGGGTTTAGGCAAACAGAGGCATCAAACTTTACACACAGTTTGTCTCATGTGGTTGTTATGGTTACCAGATGGGTAGTACTGGTAGGTCGCCTTGAAAGGAACCATGTTAACTTTTGCTCCAGGAGGCAGGAAGGGCACGTTGCCACTGACTACAGTCTCCATGGTGAGGTGGTGGTCGTCGTCAAGGCCACGGCCCGTCTGGGTGATTGCCAGGTGCTGATTGCCAGGATAGAAGATCACCTCTGCACGACGGGTGAACTCAGCGCCTGGTAATAGAATTAGTCAATCGATCAGTCATTCATTTCGTGTTTTGTTTATCTATTTGTGGATTATTTTCATTACTGCAGACACACCAACAGTGCAGCAGTAGTACATCATAAAAGTGGAATGTCTGCAATGGATACATCTATATAGAACACACGTGCATGCATGTTCACACACACACACACACACAGACACAGCTGCTTCCTATTAGAGAGGGGAGGTGGAAGCCTGATATCACATCACATCCCCGGAGAAAATACAGCTGGCTGGGACCCCAAACAAACACACACACACACTGTAGAGGAGTTCCCTCATCTTTCTATGGATGTGCTCAAGAGTCAAGATGTACAAGGCAATATACTTAACCAAACACACACACTCACAGGTTACCTGTGATTTTGAATCCTGCTTGGCTATTGGACAGCTCCAGAGCAAACAGCCAGCCAAACATCTCTCCAATTGGTGCAAGTGGCATCAGAGCCCAGCCTACTGGCTCAGGTACCTGACCAACCAGAAAATAAGATGTGGGTGAGAAGAAGAGAATTAAGTAAAAGTAGAAACAACTAATTGAAATTTGGTTTTTTTCGACTCCTACCTCGCTGATGGCAGTGTATGCCCTCCCATCTCCCACCACGATGTAGGCGTGGAGATCAATGTTGTTCAGCTCCACTGGAGTCGAACCCACGATCACTGTTCCGCTCACCTTACCGCTAACACGCTGTGGAGCACCTGGAGGACCGGCACATGGATTACACACACAAAAAACTTTTTACATTTGAAAAAGTTATATGCAAATGTTCACTGCTAGATTTAAAAATAGATTAATGCATCTCTGTGGGTTAGCGCTAACCCTCGGGTAGACAGTGGCGTCCGTTTCCATAGAAGCCAGGCTGGCAGTGACAGCAGAAGCCTGTGGCGTAGTCGGAGCAAAATGCATTCTGGGAGCACTGCTGTTGGAATCTAGAACGACAAGAAAGAGCAAAGAAAAATTACACGTCTTTAATGCTGTAGATTAACAAATTTGGACTGCACTTAATGATGGGGAGGACCTTGCTTTTTAAACATAAGGTTTAGCCCCTTGCCCCCCCACAAGCATTTTCATATACCCCCCCAATTAAAACAATCAACAGCAACTACAAATACATGGCAGGTACATATCATGCTATCTAGACTTCACATACCTGGCACATGTTTCTTTATTTTCTGTAGTGTACTGAATCACTGAAAGAGGAAGAGAAAGAAAATTATTCTTATGCATTTCATGTACAATACAATAAATATACAATCAATATCCCAATATTGAAGATCCTATAAAAATGGCAATATGACAAAACAGAGATGGATGTACATGCAGACTATTATCATTTGTAATGTTCATGTCAAAGGTTTGACCTTGATTTCTTTTGTATATTATTTCTAAAGTTCTCTCCTTTCCTCAAAATAAAAGTTCTGTTTACTTGGACATTAGATGTAAAAGTGGCAGTGAAGTTGGATAGCTTTAACACTTTGAGGCATATTTCTTTTGTTTGTATTTACAACACGCAAACATGCAGGTTTAAATGGAGACGGAACATTTAAGGTTGTTTCCATATAAATATGGATGTATGGAAAGAAGGATGGTGGACAAGATACAGGAAGAGGTATATACACACACACCTAAACACACATGTCAAAGCACTACTTGGAGAGAAACCAGCTGTTGCAGTCCCACACCCACTGATCCACTCACACACAAATCCACTGCTGCTTCATGAATTCCCAAAGGCATTAAAAATGCTTCAACACATATTTTAGAAGTCTAAACTGAGTAAAACAATCAGAATACATTGATAAATATGTAGAAAATAAGGAATATCTACATTAGATGTAGTTCATAGCTTTTACATGTGGTGTTTAGGGATGTTTAGGGACTTAGGGATGATCACTCTTCCCATAAAAGACTGTCTGACACACAGGAAGTGATGCGCACTGCTTTCACTTGATTTATTTGGAATAAACAGAAAAAGAACTGGATAGTCAGCATGAAAAGTGGCAGTCACCACTGCTGTGCAGACAAGCAGAGGGTAAGAATTACACTGACATTTCTGGTAATGACTCTCAAACCACATAGTCTCAAAAGGGATATGTGTAAGCTTTGAAATGTCTCCAAAATAAAGCAATTTGATCAAATGCAGAGCTAAAAAAGTACAGCAACTATTACTAAAACTTCTCAAGGATTGTCAATCCTGACTGCAGTCATTTTCACTAGATTCAAAACACCACACGGAACTTGCGTAACAACCAAGAGAGTGTTTCCCTCTCTCCAGTTTCTCTCCCTGTAGCTTTCTGTTTGTCTTTAATGGCCGATTTGTGACCAAAATGCAGCATTCTATCATCCTACAGGGGCATCACACAATCTCACTCACATTCACACACACACACACAGGATGTCAGGATATTTTCTCAGGAATTACACACATGCACACACACACACACCAATGCTGTGGAGGGAAACCCACATGCCAATATCACAACGCTTCAGAAGCATTAAACTCATGACAGCATTGTAAAACGTAGGTGCGTGTATTGGAAAATGATGCCGCTTCTTTGATATGTCGACATTTTGTAAATGCACACCCACACGAATGTATATGCAGAAACTTCAGAGAGAAAAAAATCTAGTTTTATGGAAAGCAAGCAAGGATTACTGACTGATGAGATGCAATGCAACTTGGCACAATACATACTTGAGAACTCTTACTCTTACTACATGAGGGATTGGCCTTATTCCAAAAACACTAATATATTTCTAGAAAACGGTCAATCTGTTTGGGAGTTAGTGTGTCTTCTTTGCATCTTCTAAGAAAAATTGCATTTCATCATGTCAGACTGAGCTAAATGTCTTAATAAAACAAACACTTTTACACAAACAGACTTCTTCACCCTTATGTAGCCAGGATAGTTGACTGAGAACGCATTCATATTTACGGCAAAGTCCTGTGGGAGTAGTTGCAGGGGAGTGTTCGACTCCCACACACACACACCTGGGACTGCCCAGCACAACGGCAGTATTGTACTGCAAGCCGCTGAGCAGCTCTGCAGCAGAGGGAGAGGTAATGCTACCCTCCTGTAACTCAGTGAACGTCCCTTCATAACTTAAGAAGACTATATATACATGCATAGATACAGTATACATATTTACACACACACGGTTTTGTCTCTTACCTCCTGTTTCAAAATCAACATCGTCTTCATCAACGCTGACCACGTGACCCCCAGGGGAAAGATGTGGTTCATTTCTGTGAGGGGGGTAGACATCCACCACCTCCAGAGGAACCTACATGGACAGACACAGGGGAAAGGCTATGTTTAACTTCAAATATGTTTTTCCTGTTGTCATTGAGAGCCAAGCCAATACTTTATAACTCTGTCCAGATGCTATAAACCAGAGCTATGATCTGCACATACTTTACATGTTGTATACACTACGCAGGGTTTCATGATGGCAACTTTGCCAGCATTTTGTTGACACCACCACATTGTCTCCAAAACAGCGTTCCATTATAACCACAGAATTTTCAAAAAGCAACTACAATTTGCTCTGACAGCACTGCCAGTTTAAATTTCCCTTTTTTCACATCAATGCAATAAGTGATGTTTTTAGGGAACTTGAACACATTACTACACAGTGCTGCAGTCTGCATGAGCTCTTATAACACAAAACAAAAAGCAACAGAAATATGGTCTAGTAGCTGTGCAACATTTAGGTGTTTAGGTGTTTCTGATTAAAAAGGCACAGCGTCAAACATTTAACACAGTTAAAAACTGTGTTAAATTGTTACAGCTTTCTTTAGCCAGTTGGATTTCTTGCCGAGCATGTTAGTTCATTTCATTAGCAGGGACATTTTAGCATTACCTGTGGTTGCTGTTCCTGAGCCTGCTGAGCACCTCTCTCTGGTAATGTTTCTGGAGGATTAGGGGGCGCATGCTGCCTCTCTGCTGGCTCTGGACTGTACCTGGGTTCAGAGGTCAATGGTACATCTTCAGTGCTGTACGAGCCATGATGACCATAATCCTCTGAGGGGGAGGAGGGCGCATCAGGACTTGCTGGTTGAAGGGACTGGTCACCACCAGCAGGGGCTGGCTGGAATTCAGGGACCCTGCCTGTCAGAGGGTAATCATCTTCTTCCTCCTGGTTATCAGGGTCAAGAGTGTTGTCTGGATATTCCTCAAAGTCAGTGTACTCAGGGGTGGTGGTGTCCTAAAAGCAGAAACCATGGAAGAGTGCAATGAGTTTTCAGCAAGTTGGATCACAAAAACAACTTAGTTATTTGACTGTAAATAAAAGACAGATAAACAACCATACCAGGGAGAAGCCATGGAGAGGCCATGGTGGCGTAGCGAGGAGACCACCAATAGACGCAGGAACAATATTGTCGAAAGAGTATCGGCTCCCAGTGTGGAAAAGCCAAACACCTGGAATTCCTGTATTTCCAACCCTAGAGAGCAAGAAAAGAGTCGATATGAGCATACAGTCCAGTCTCTGAACCTCACAGGTTTATATTGTCAGTGTTATTAATTACACCTTCAATGACATGTCTAAATGTCTACCTGGAAAGAGGTATACTATTCTCAAGGTACAATGTACACCCTAGAAGCCATATTGGAGGCTAAGCCAAACTGAATGTGAACAGCTTTTTTGGACTAGTTACCAAATGTAATTTTGTGTTTGGACAGAGTCTGCTGGTCAACTAGTAAACCCTGCTATCTTGTTGCTAACTCCCCTTGTTAGCCATGTCTCACTTCACTATAAACACATTTCTTTACCAAAGCGCTTGCAGCTAAAGGCAGCATTACAGGTGTTTGCTTGCTAGCAACAATAGCTAACAGCTTATGAACAGCAGCTGCTTTGCTCAATTATCCTGCTAGCTAGTTAGTAAGCAGCTAACTTATGTAACATTAACTTTCTTCTCTGGCTACAATTCACATTGTTTTATAGAAATGTTTGCAGCACTACATACAGCTTTCTGTATTTGGCTAATTCTCAGACAGTTACAATGCTGCCACATGTGGCTGTACAGAGATTTGTGACTCACCCTTGATGGGTTTTTTTTGGGGGGGGTTTTTTTACTTACTGGTAGAGGTTTTTCTTACTCTCCTCGTCACTGGTAACGCTGTAGTGAGGCCCCTCAGTTCGGGAGAAGATCAGATATGTGACTTCTCCTCTGCTGAAGCCAACTCTAGCAGGAAGCTCTATCTCAACATTGTAAGACTCCTGGAAATAAAGTGCAGAAAATAAGAATTTCTAGGAAACCTTTCAAAAATATGCTGTAACAGTGACACTGAACTTAATTGGTGCGTGTCTACAGGTGCTATAAAACAGCCAAGCTAATGAAGCTATGAATTACGACCTTGTATATAAAGGTTTACCTTGGGTCGTGTCCCAAAGAAGTTCAGGCCACCTTCAGGGTAAAGGAAGAGAACGTACGAGTCGGTTTCATCATAACCAATTACTGCCTGAAATGTATTGACCTAAAGTGAGAGAAAATAAGAGTAAAAACAGGGACATATTTGTCATTTTCCTGCTAAACTTTGAAGTCCACACATAGGTACAATCGAAAGAGCCTAAGGATAGAAATGGAAGAAAATAGAGTTTAAAAAGTCTGTTCATTTTTCTTTGATTTAGTTTTAGAAGAGTCCTTCACCTGTTCATATTTACAGGATTGTATGTTTTGATGATACTTAAGGCAAAATGTGGTCATTTCGTGCCCCTATGTTTTTGCATTGCAATTTAGTTTTATTACTCAGTTCAGTTTTGGCGCTTTAGCTAAAAGTGAGGCTATGTAGCTATTGAAAGACGAAATACTACAATCTTCCTGTTCCAACTGAAAAGCTGAAACCACAAGCAATAAAATGCACAGTTGCTGCTTAGTTTAGTACACTCAGGGGTTTTGCCACACACAGCCACACTTGGTCTGGTATCAGTAGCTTATGGTGGATAATGCTAGCTAATGTTAGCAATCTTTAAAAATCTATTGCTGTGTCATTCCTGAGTTTGCTGACTATGACTTTTCTGTACTTGTACTACTGCTACTCTACATTTTTCACACATCACATTTAAGTAGCTGTAACACAAAATGGACTGCACTTAAATAGCGCTTTTCTTCATTCACCCATTCACACACACTGCAAATATCTGTGGCAAGCCACCAATCCTGCAATTAATGGACAACCCTTTAACAGTAAAAGTAAGCCAAATAAAGTAAAAGCAGTTAAAAGAAACAAATAAAAAGAAAGTAACACCTCAGCAGGTTGTCAGGAGTGGGTGGAGGAGGAGGAATGGAGGGACTCAAGCGCACACGGCCAGTACACAAAACATTCTTTAATGAAGGCATAAGTGAAGGTGAACTTACAAAAACGGTAAGTCAGCCAGGGAGCAAACGGGGAACTGTAACACTGCAGCACGGCGACAGCGTCCACATAGACGGCACAAACAGACTACGACGCCACGAGGAAACAAAGAACTGAACACACTTAAATACACAGGACACTAACGAGGGGATGGACCACAGGTGAACACAAGGGAACAGGTGAAAACGCTTAGATGATCAGGGAGACATGAGGGGGGCAAAGACAGGTAACAAACACAGGAAACACAGTCACACACACAGACGGGACATGACAGTATTAAGATAGTGTCTAAAAATAATTTTCAGCCCTGCTATTGTCAGCGGGATGAGGCCACCTCATGTGTGTACAGAGTCAGACCAGCTCAGCCACCTTCAAATTATTCTAACACTCCATCCTCATATTTAAACTTCACACCTCTCCCCGCATCTCCTCTCTCCTCCGCCGTATGTCTCCTCCTCTTCCTCTCTCATCTACCGCTCTGCTGGGAGTCATGTTTCGACTTCTCACCCTTCACACCCCCCTCCTCAGAATACCACCAATAATTGACATACTGACTCAAGTATTTGGGTTTCCAAACATCATATTTTTCACAAATTAGGATTAATTGAATCAGCATGAATTGATGCATCAGGGAACTTTTAATACCAGAACGTCTTTTCTAAAACAGTGGGTTGTGACTTATTATGAACTTATTTCCTACATGTGGGGGTGTCCAGCCCACTCTGCCTCCCAAAACCACAGTTGAAAAAATACAGATTTGGTGAATGGGACCTGTGAGTGACCTCATGTTGTTTTTCTTTGGGACACAATCAGATTATTTGTGCACGCACACACACACACAGACCAAGAAATGCACACGCACACTTTGGGTTCCTCAACCCCCACCCCAGATGTTGATCTCCACAGCTGTCTTCCTGTGTGTCTGGACATCTTTCACGATGATGTTACAGCATGCAAACCAGACATCATTACAATGTGAGACATGGGGTGTACACACAAACACGTTTATACAAGCATTCATGCAAGCGCAGATGTTCTTCCACCTATATTCACCTCATGTGAATGCACAGTATGTGTGTGTTCCTAATTGTGTGCATCAACATCTTTAAACTATCTTGTTGTTTGTGGGCGGGGAGGACTTTGTAGCCTCCGGACTCTGTGTAATTAGTGAGGAAGGGGTCTTTCTTTCTTTTTTTCTGTCTTTGGGGAAGGAGGAGAAGAAGCTACAAGAGAGGATTTGCTTTTTCTTTGTCCTTAATATATCCCTTCTAAATGTCTTCTCTCCTGTGACCCCTCCTTTTGTCCTGGGAGGAGGAGGAAGAGGAGAGGGGAGAGAGAAGATTAGAAGCAAAAGGAGTAGGGAGTATAGGAATTGAGGTATAGACAGATAGAGAGATGAAAGGATGCGGGTCATAGGCAGAGTTGGGAGAGAGGGCGTAGGTCTGGTTTACAGTGGGAGAAATATGAGGAGACAGAAAAGAGGACATGTTTCCAGTACAGTACAGTTATGAAATGTTAAGTCAACAAAGGTTATGGATTGCCATGACATTGGGTGCAGACATTCATGTTCCCCTCGGGATGAATTGTAATAATGTTCCCATAACTTTTCATGTAGCATCATCATCAGCTCAAACTTTTAATTTGTCCAAAACCTTGGTTTATGGCCAAATACCTGCAAATCTAATTGCATTCCCATCAGCCTCAGTTATATTTTGTGTTTAGTTTAGTTGTGTTAGCATGCTGACACAAAGTTGGTGAACATGCTAAACATCAGCATATTAATATTGTCACTGTGGGCATGTCGGATCGCTGATATTAGCGTTCAAGTCAAAGCACCGCTGGGCCCAATGCAGCCTCACGGAGCCACTAGCATATTTACTTTATTGATGAGAAGGATTTCATACAGATTATACGAACGAAATACATGTTAATTATTAAATTAAGGATGGGGTTGCTGGGTAGAGTCAGCCTTGCTGCTTCCCACCTGCTTCCAATATTGCTGGCTATAACGCTATATTTTAAGGTACGGATCTTATCCTCTAACTCTCTGCAAGAAAGAAAATCCACCCCTCCTCTATCTGTGTGGTCATTTGCTGTGTCTGTCTGTGTGTGTGTGTGTGTGTGTGTGTGTGTGTGTGTGTGTGTGTGTGTAATGCTGTCCTGGTGTGCTGTGCAGACACAGCTGGAAGACAACAAATTGCAGCCAACACACATCAAAGAATTTCAGACAGTGTGTAGCTCAGTATGTATGTGAGTGTGTGCTCTGACAACCGCCCCCCCTCCCCCCACACACACACGACCCTCGACCTCCCTACAGGCGTTTTGTCACACCTTTTTTAAAGAGTGTCCTCACACTGACCAGACACACGTCGTTAATTGTCTCCGGGACCAACAAATGTTTGTTGCCGGTGTCATACCGACTGTTTGAGGTTTATGTGGTAACATCATCAGTCTGCACGGTGGGGGTTTGAGAGATTGGAAATACCCAACAGCTTCAATGATAATACAGGAAGTTATTTATATAAGTGATGAGCAATTAAACACATTTAATTTATCTATCTACAAAATTCCAAGGAACTGTTTCAAAGTCAATTTCATATACTAATTTTTGCGCCCCCTATTCCAGCCGGTTATTTGAAATGCTATAACGAATCACTCAGACTTGTTTTTGAGTTCTTTGTTGTTGCTTTGCTTTTAAAGAAACAGTTTGATATTTTGGTAAATTCGCTTATTCACTTTCTTGCCAAGAATTACATGGGATGATCAATACCACTCTCATATCTGTACACTAAATATATATAAAGAAATATAATATAAAGCTACAGCCAGCAGACGATTAACTTAGCTTAGCATTAAGACTGGAAGCACCTCTAAAGCTAACTAATTAATGTGCTAAATGTCTTTTGTCCAATCCATACAAAAATCAGGAAGTTAAAACAATAAATTGTAGTTTTACGAGAGTTTATGTGCTGCACTATATTCCTGGTGCCTCCACCTGTTGCCTGGCAACCACGGACAAGAAGGTAGTCCAGCACATAAACTCTCGTAAAACTACAATTTATTGTTTTAACTTCCTGATTTATACAACTCTTTTTGTATAAATTAAACCAACTAGATAAAACTTGTTAATTAGTGCGTTTTAAGAGATGCTGGTACTTAGATGTTGTTACCTGTGGACAGAGCCAGGCTAGCTGTTTCCCCTGCTTCCAGTCTTTATGCTAAGCTAAGCTAACTGCCTCCAACTTCATATTTAGCATACATACATCAGAACAGCATTGAAGTTCTCATCTAACTCTCAGCACGAGAGCAAATATTTCCCAGAATGTTGAACTACTCCTTTAAATTGGTTAAATTTAATGCTAGCTTTTGCAACATGACAGATGTTTTATTGTGCGAGCTAAGGCGACAACATGTTATGCATATGGTGTAGGTCTATAGACTTTGTGTTTTTCAGTAGATTCAAAAGGAAGCTTTTAATGCACTCAAGCATGTTGCCAGTTTTTGCGTTCAGACTTTTACAGAAAACATGGCAGACCTCCTTGGGATGTAGTTGATACTAAGTTAGCAAGCATGTAACTTGCATATATAACATAACATGTCTTTATTATACCTTTACATACCCTACAGCAGCTGCTGTGTCTCGTTCAGTTTACTCTCGCCATATATTACCATAGTTTGGTCTTGTTTAGTATTTGTTTATTTATGGTAATCTAGCTTGGCCTACTTTGCCATACACAACGAAGATAGTTTAGGGCTATCCATCTCGTCTGGGTCTTCGAAAAAGTAACTTTGTAACAAACATTCTGAATCATATTGCAATTATCTAGAGCTGGATCCCACGTTGGTCAGCCTGCAACATCCCGAGGAAGAGCGAGACGAAGATGGAGGGAGGTGAATGTACTACACATGTTTGCTGGTTGCCGGCTCTTCAGCTTGTCAGCCGCAGAACAGCTGCAAACAGGCAGAGAGAGACGGAGAGCAGCTGCAGTCCAGTTGCCAGCATCACCAGAGTGCTACAAACAGAACTGCCTACAGCGTGGGAACTGGCGCGCGCACACACACACACACACACACACACACACTGAGACACACAGACACACACACACACACACACACACTCACACACACAGTGCAGGCTTGTGGCCAGGAACAGTGCAGTCAGTATTTCGCTGTTGTCTAATTATTTGGGTGGCTTTCCTGTTATATACATTATACTCAAAAAGGATTCCTTGCGCTTCTGACGCTTTAGGAAAATGTACAACTTCAGGGCTTATGAGAGCTTTTTTTGATCAACTCAAGGGTAAAACCATAGCTGCTTTCCTTAGATCCTGGACGTTTTGTGAACATGAACAGCTTTCCCGCAACTACAACCCATTGCACTATGACTGTACTAGTAATTAGTAAAGCCGCCACGACCCCAAGTCTCAATGCTAGTGGCTGTTATTGAGCTGTACAGCCACAAGGTGAGGTGAACTCTTTTGGTTCTGGTTAGGGTGAAGACAGGACAGCAATGGACTGACATATTATGAAAGCTGAAGTTCTGCTTTGAACCAGGATGGACATATTTGAAGGGATGCCCCCTGTGTCACTGCAAGGGGGCCCCCAGAAACAACAAATAACATTAATAGAAACAATAGTTCCTATTGTGCTGCAGAAAAGAAGAACAGGAGAGGCCAGAGGAAGAGAGGCAAAGCGAGCAAAATGAAAGCCGAGGGTCCAAATCCAACAGAGGAGTCCATTTATTCATTCATTCAGCCTCATCTGACCTCCACACTGCAGACATGTAAAATGCAAGAAGGCAAATGAGTGTATTTCCCAAATTTCATTCCTATAATATAATGAATTTTCCAAGAAGAAGGATTACCAACATGCTGCTCAAAGTAAAGCCCGCTCAACACTTCTTAAAACACCAACCTACAGAAGGCCAGATTCTCCGCGTAAATGGCTCTGGTCATTAGCATTAGGTACAACAGAGTGTGTGTGTTGCAGGTTTCAAGTGAAGCAATTATTTTGCAATTATGATATATCCCAATAGCCTCTTTAAGGCTAATTTCATAGAAAACTCAACCCTACTTTTTGGCGATGTGAACTCTCTCTCTTGTGCTCTCATGTTCTCTCCTCAATTTTCCAGTCGTCGCTTCCCTCGCCGCTCTTCTCATCTCCATATCGGACCCTGAAACACCACGCAGTCTGCCCCCTCCCCCACCCCGTCACCCTGTCACCCTGAATATACATCCCGACAAACACACACCTCAGGTTAAGCAGTTCACACACGCATACCACTCTACCCCCAAGGCACCCCCGCCCAGCACCTCTGGCTAATCACTTCAAAGGAAGACGCTATCAGTTCGAGGAGAGGCCCACTGAAGCAAATCCCAGCCAGGACCCCGACTGCTCCAATCTGACAAGGAAGAAAGACCCTTTAAATAACAAAACAAACTCCCTCTAAGCACATGTAAAAACATTTTGCACTTTAGGAGCTGGACACCAGACTACACGGAGTCTGACCAACAGTAGATAGAGACTGGGAGACGTAATTCCAATATGTGAGGTTCAGGGGAGATGCAATCACTGATTTGTCCATTTGGTAGCAATGCAATCAGAATGTGCCCTAGGTATTTGGAAATGCCGTAAGAGGCTTAATTCTACGTTCCCCCACTAGACCATTTGAATGTTTAGCTTTTGATCAATCAGGGGGAAAAGAAGGAGGGATACAAGAAGGCAGACCACGAGGGTAAAGAAAAGAGGACAAACAGATGAGAGGGCGGGAGAGAGACACGGAGATCTCCTGGGGTTTTTCCTTAAGTCGACCACTCCCTTCATCCCTCCATCCCGCACAAACGCTACAAACCAGGAACAACAAAGCACTGTTTGTTTGATCGATAAGTCCAGCAGGCCTGGCTTTACTTGGAGTCTTTACCAGAGATTAACTTACACAAAGCCTCTAGTGCTCCGCTGGGTGACACTTGTCATTTCTTACTCATTTCTTAGTAAGGTTTCCATAAAGAACCATAAAAGTTGGAATTAATTATAATGATTATAATCATGTCATCAGGGTTGACTCAGCTTGGTCTCGAGACTTAGAATGTATAAGGAAACGTCTTCATTACAAACTGTAAATGTGAAGTGTGAAAGATGTAGGCATTTAGGAGATAGAGAGGGTGCAAGTATTGAATTGCATTATGGGAAATGTAGGATCCAGCAATTTTGGACCCATACTAGACACTTAAAATCATATCTCAGCTTTTGTTTTCTCAATTTTCACCATTATTTTTTCAGTCTGTCTCTCTGAATCGCCAAACTTAATGGAAACGATATACTAAACCATTGGAGTAAGCCTTTAATTATCAAATTAATTGCTTGTATCACCTACATAGTCTTGTGGTCAGTGCACAGCAGGTCTGCAGGCAAGTAGACAACTCAACAAACACGGGGAGTAAAGTTTCTAACAACAAGTGAACAATGAGTGGATATCTACTTGGGTTTAAATTGAGCTTTTCTTTCAGCAAAAATCCTATTTTCCCTATAATTAGTGCTAAATGAAATGCCTCTTTTCAGGACAATTCCTAAGAAATTCCTAGAAAATTACGGACGTGTAAAGTGTCACACTTCTCCCAAGGTTTTCAAACTGTCAGGCGTGCCTCCCCATGGGGGCTGCGGGGGAGTTTAAAGACCTTCACAGAGGGAGAGACATGCGGCAAAGATACGGCCAGAGGTGAAAGATACAGGTACGGGAAGTTACTTATTGGTAATTTGGGCCGATGTTTTGTTTCGCTCACCCACAGTGTAGCAGCTTCCGCACTGGCTTTGATGCACAGCTCCTGGAGGCAATTAAGGTTCTTTAAACCCCTTTTAACTCCATAACTTACCTGAGAATCGTCAAGTTTTCGTCAGTATCAAAGTAATCCAGTGGTAGTTGTCTGAAACATCCACTGCAAATAGGAACTACTAATAGCTTGCCCTACTCCAGATACTCAGACTAATAAGAAACTTTGAAAATCACTGAAGTGAAAGCGGGTTTCTGAAGAGGAGTGCTTTAATGGTAACTAGGAGGGAAGTAATGTCCAACAGAGCATGAACGGTCAAGGCGTGTTTGTGTCTACATGTGTGTGAACTGGAGGAGGGAATAACGAGTCGGGAGGGGGGGGGGGTCACTTTGATGACCCTTAAAGATGACCTCTGACCCCTCGAAAAGGTGAAGAGGCAGATTAGGCAGGGAATTACAAATAGACCCCCCACCCCAGGCTGATTATAAGTGATGCACATCCTCCAGGGACTTGGGAGCCAGCACATACTAGTGAGGGATATGTGGGCTGTTTACGTGATGATCAAATGAACTCATTCATCCATAAACCAATACACAGACAGACAAGGAGGCCTAGAGTTAGTGTTCGTAATCCTTCCACTCATCTTACCCTGTTTGAAGGTCCACTGGTTCGACTTTGTTCTTCATAGGCCGCGACGTTGTCCCATGTTGCAACCACAGCGTGCGTGGGTGTGAATTTTGCATCTGGGAACCCTCGATGTACTTCCTGGGTGAGCAGATGAATGAATGAACGAACGAATGAATGAATGAAGGAAGGAAGGAAAGAAGGAGAAAGGGAGGGGAAAAAAGAGGAAAGATGGAGTGTACAATGAATTGAACTAATGGATGACGAACTGAAAAAAGGAAGAATCCAGATCTGTAGTTGAGAACAGTGCAAAACGTATTCATCACAACAATTGATTTCAGGCTTTTTCTACCTCGTTTCAACAAAGTCAACGAAGGTCTGTAGTCAATTTACAGTCATACAGTTGGAACTGATTTCTCATTGATAAACAGACCTGGGCCACTCTGTTGAGTACACTGGGCTTCTCCGTCACCCGGTAGTAAATCTGTCCCCGCCCTCCGCTGGTGTCAATGTCAGCCAGAAACGGCGCCACCACAGGGAAATCTGTGGGGAAGCCGTCGTCAACATATTGCTTTTCCATCGGCAGGTCCTGGGCCGATATGATACCATTGGTAGCCACCTAGAGACAGGGAGAGTCGCTCATTAATAATGAGCCCGGTTGATGGCACCCGCAGTTTAATGGCAGCTACCAATGGCGTTCCTGCAGACAAGCTAGGACCCCTGAATACTTCAAAATCCATCGTAACACCCTAGAGTCGTCTAAGAAATATCTGGAACACCACTAGAACCTCTTTGGGCACAGCTGGAACCACCGTCATACAACCCAGGAACCCGAAAAATGAACACCAAGATCCCCACCAGTTTACATCTGCAACATTGAAATGCAGCTTACATGTTAATGCATTAGCAATAATAATCCCATAATGTAAAATATAACAATGCAACACTGACAGGGCCTTAATGAGTTACTTTTGATACTCACAGTACATTTTGCTGCCAATACTTCTGTGCATTTAGCAGGGCAGTACTTGCAACAGAGCATTGTTACATTGTGGTGCTGCTACTAAGTAATATATCATAAAAAATATTTAAGTCACCACTGGCAACATTTAAGTATGACCTGCACCTTAATTCATCAGTAATAATGATCCAATTACAGCAGGGGAACTCTGACACACTATGTTACTATGTAAAAGTCAAAGCAAATGTTTCATCAAATAAAAAGTTAAAAAGGCATGAGCATTGAAATATAATTACAGTATCAAAAGTAAAAGTATTCATTAAGCCGAATGATCCATTCTAGAATCATATATATTGCATGTATTATTGGGTGCATTCTTGTGTAAGCATCACTTTAATGCTGCAGCTGGGAAAGGGGGAGCCACCCTTCATTACTTTATATACTGCGGTGTAGGTGTGTAATAATACATCTCAAGTACTTGGGTAAAGCTCCCACTGTCCAATTCCAAAGTGAAGTAACACTGGCAGGGACCAATCAGCATCACGATCACTTGCACTTTTGACTGCTAATAATTCCATTCCCTTCGGATGAAACACGCTCGGAATGTCAGACATCACCTGCACAATGTTAACTTCAGAGGACAATTTCACGCCCTCGCAGCGAGAAGGGCAGCACCGCAGCAGCAGCAGCAGCAGCAGCAGGCACACTGAGCAATGCAAATGGGCATTAATGAAGTTGTACTTACATACAGCTGGGAGAAGAGGGAGTCGTAGAAGTATAGGGGTTTGGGCAGGGACAGCACTCTGGAGGTTTCATCGTCGCCCTCTGCCAGTATGAAATCTCCACTCAGAGAGCCATAAGGGAACATATCAGCCCTCTGGATGGCTGTAACCACACACACACCGCAGCTCCAGCAGAGCAGACACGCAGCCAGTATTTCCCCTCTCTCCATTGTAGAGCTGGGGGTGACTGAGCAGCTCTGTGCTATGAGAGAGAGCAGCAGCAGAAGGAAGGAGAACTCTCTCTCTCTCTCTCTCTCTCTCTCTCTCTCTCTCTCTGATACTCTGCAGGAGGGGGGAGGAGTTTCGGCCCGCTCTGATTGGTCAGAGGCCGGCTGAGTGACAGCAGGCCCGGTGCTGGAGGTAACATCTGGCTCGTGTTAGAGAAAAGACAAATAAGGCGTTTTTTTAATCCGGATGTAACTCTATCTGTTTCCCAACAATGAAAAAGAGACATTGTGTAATTCTCACACACACACACACACACACACACACTGAAATCGTTGGAATTTCATTGGGAGACATTTATCCAGGCAGTGGAAGTGGAAACAGCATGCTATTCTTAAAACACATTATACAGACTGTACCATAATCCCTTGAACTCAATTCTAAACTTTATTATCTGCAGTAAATGATTTCAATTTAAGGTATTTTAATCATTTGCACCCATTATTTAGATTGTTCTTCTGAACACACTTCAATCATTAATCATGGAATTTAATTCACATGCTGAATCTTAGTTCAACTGCATGTATTTTATTTTATGTTAAGTCAGTCAGTCAGTCCATGGATGCCACCATAAAACAGTTGACCGTGTGCGCCACCTAGTGTCTGCAACAGCACATTGCAGCATGCAGCGTGCACAGTGTGGATCTGACATGATAGAAACCTCGGGAAGAGGCTGCCATGTGTACAGAACAGACTGTATTTAAGTCTCTGTCGGAGGAAAAACCAAGTCTGAAAAGTAAAAAATAAAACAAAATCATACCGTGTCAGCTTCTACTTGTAATTCTTATAAATCGCCATTAGAGGGCAGCAGTTTGTCAGGTACAAATCAGGTCACAGTCTCAGATCTGTAATCGTATTAGCTCAAATAATAATCAAAATAAACTATGGACCAAAAACGGTCACAATTTCTCCAATAAATCACGATTATCAGGATTGATTAAAGAGTCACAGCCTTAAAAAAATAACGGTGAGTTTAATAATACAGTTTAAGGGATATATTATGGAGAAGTAATAAAGGGGTTTTATTGTACCTCTTGTTGGTGATTTACCGGTTTATTAATAGGTTATTTAAGATGAAAAATACATACATAAAATGTATCCAAATTTTATAAGATAATCTTAAAATGACAATCAAATTTCTTTTCGATGTAAATTAACTTAATTATAGGTGCTGTAATAAAATAAGGGGTTTACCGATGAGAAGGCTGTAACTTTATCAATATTAAGGGGGAATTATCAATCTATTCAAAAATAGTAACAACTGACATGCACTACATACTTTACATCGATTTTAGTTAAAACTCTCATTGATCAGTTGCATTGATTCCTTTAAAATGAACTTTTCTGAACACAACCTTTTAGCGCTCCCCTGTGCATCTACTTCTTTGTGACTTCCTACGTTTCCCAGAATGCCTTGAGAAGGGTGTCATAGTTTATTTCTCACTTTCTCTTGATGTAAAATGGGCCTCTGAAGGAAGAAGATGTGACCTCAACAAGGTGCTACAGGAAAGTCAGGGTATCCTCATAAAAATAATTAGGGTTCGTCTAGTGGAGTCCATGAAGGGGCAAAGCTACAAACCTAAAATCAAAATGATGCTTTTATACCTCCCTAACTGATGGATAATGACTGTGGTGTGCGTCTGTTGTAGAAGGTTTCAGTTTGATGCTGACACTGCGTAAAAATGCTTCCAGCGCCATGTTGGTGGTATCATGGCGCTCCCCCTGGCTGGCGTTTCCCTCCCCTGGATCACTTCCTGGCTTTGCGTCCGTGTGCCTGGCTGCCGATCACAGGGCAATCTTGACAGATGCTCAATCTGTCAGGCACACCCGAATCCCATCTGGCTTATTCGGTTGTTCACACTGCAGCGGGCAGACAAACCGCCATAAACCTGGAAATTATGAAGGAGGAAAGTGTTATCTGAAGGGTCAGAGCCGCTCAGAGCGTTACTGTGCAGGGTGTTACCTTGAGTTATGGCTGCAATCAAGCCGCTCAAGTGATTTGTAAAGGTCGGTGGTTGTCGCCTCGAGCTCAAAGGAGGTCATTTTCTGTCATCCTGTCTCGCCAACACACTTTCACTACAAAAAAAACATTAATCTCGACAAGTTATTGGGTCTCTGATTAGCCCTTAAAATCGGCTTTTTCTTTTCTTAAATCTGCTGGGAAAATTCCACTTTTTCCTCAACCAAATAGGTTATCATTATTTCAGTTAGTTTCAAATAAAAGAGTGCCGTCATTTTGAAAGACACAGCTCTATCACTTTATCACATAAAATTCAATGAAGATTCAGTACTTCAACATGTTGCTGTCTCAAAGGTTCAGTCTTACTGAGGTTTTATCCAACAACTCAACAGGTCAACATTTTGGTTACAGTTGCTTCAGGGTCAAGGCAAGACATGTAGCTTTTGCACGCGACTGAACTTGCGATGTTTGGGCTAGAGGACAGTCTGCCTGAGAGTTTATAGAGTTTTCAAATGTTAGAAAGAAGGTGCATCTGACATTTCACCTTGTAGTCATCAACAGGTTCTTGTTTCTTCCATGTTTCCCCATTAAATGGCTTTTTGGGGAAGTTTTTCCTTGTCTGAATTGAGACAGTCCCTTCAGGCATATTTGTGATTTGTGATATTGGGCTATATAAATAAAATTGACTTGATTTCTTGTCCAAAGTAACTTGAAATTTGCCATAATTTTATACATGTTCATAGTAAAATAAGTTCTGTTATTTTTGTGCGTAACCACCACAGCTAACTGTAATGGGCTGAAACAACCGTCAATCAAGCAAATATTATACAAAACAATACTGTCTTTATCACATTGCACTCGACAAGGTAATTACACATCTTTATCTTCAAGTCTGATTAGGCTCCACCCCTTTATTTGACTGGAAGCAAATGATGGATGTTTATAACAGACAGTTTGGGTCATAATTTTACTGTTTGACAATGTGACTATAATACCGTTTGTTCACAACCTGTCGTGTGTCTTTTTAGTGACGGTGCTGTGTTCCCAGAGCTCACATTTTAAACTTGCTGAGTACAACGTGTTATTACTGACGGGAATAATGGTGGTAAGTTCTCTTTGGTAAAGTTCATTTAAACCAGACATGACACAAGTTTAACCATTACAGGCTTTTTGCTATTAGATCAAACTAGTTCAGTTTGAACATTGCTCCAGTATACAGATGATATCAAATTATATGTTAGCTAAGGAAAGTGACAGATTTCAGCTGTAATAGAAACACATCAACTCGAGCGGATTTGAACCCGCGCTCAACCTCCATCGCTGTGGCAACCCTCGAACGTGCCAGCGTCGCATGGCTTGCGCTGCTGCAAAGTGGCCTTCTCGTGTCGCGTCTTCCTCTCCCTAATCCCATAATCCTCTCCTCTCTACACTCTCCCCCTCCTGATGGGATTAGAGGCTCCTGGATGAGAGTGCTCTATCCTCCACACACACACACACACACACACACACGCCTACCTAACGGCCTACATATCTACTTCCTCCTTCCAGTTTGGGCTAATTGGTCTGATGGGAAAACACACTACGAGACAATAAACCGGTTTACAGTTACAGTCTGTGGACCGAATGAAGGTCAGTGATGACTCACTACGAGCAACGACAACATCCATCATAAGCTGTTTAGTCTCGTACTGATCCTTTAAATCTACCCGCTAGTGAAGGACACACTCGTTTTGTTAAAAGTGCGCTCCAAGAGCTTTTTTGAATAGGGACATGTTCTTGTTACTAGACACATTTTCTGCCTTAACAGTCTCCTAAAAATGTGAATAAATCTGCCTGTAGAGTTAACATTTGCACCTCTTTCCAACATGAATCAGCTCGTTTCAACAAATAACTGTCATTTTCATAAAGAATTCAGCCTCACGTCAGAAAGGTCTGATTGTAGGTAATGATATTTAAAGGAAAGGTTTGGGAACAGCTGATGAAGCTCAGGAGACAATCATGGTCCATTTTATCCTCGCATCAAAGTCAGGAGACAACAGATGGACACGGGCAACAAATCATATGTCCTGGTGGACAGTTTAAAAAAAGGAGATTTCTTCATTTTTATCCCAGACATTCTTCTTCCTTGTCAAAACCTGGCGCCTGCATTACCCACAATGCAACAGACAGAGTTTGTGGTGCGTTACGCTAATAGTGGCTAATGTAGCCTGGAGCCTGCAGCAGAGCCTGCAGCAGAGATGAGGACCGGGCAGCAGAGGTCTGATAAGCTCACTTCTTTCTAACTCCACGTTCTCAGATTTGATTCATTTTCAAACTTGTAGTCCTTGACCAAATTTATTAGACTTTGCGCAGCTTATTGGAGCCAAAAAAGGCTTTAGACACATTTTTTGATATATGCAGTTGTATTCCTCAACACCTGCAAACATACGCTGATGTGTAAAATCTGTGGAACTCGTGGGTGGGTTTTTGAAAATGTCCCAAAGTAGTGACTTTTTATCGTTCAGATTATATTTACAAATTCTTCCTGAACAATAGAAGACTATTGTCTTTTAGACAGGATGAGGTGCTCTTACAGACATGAATTAGGTTGCATTGAATTGAATTGAACCCCTAACCTTTTGTCCACTTTTGCAAAGGGTTACGGTTAATCAAAACTTGTAATTTTGCTAAAAAATATACATCTGGGGAACTTCCAGATTTGCACTAAATTGCAAACTTTTCCTCCATTATTAGCCAAATACTTGACTAAATAGTAAAAAGAAAATAGAACCTTATTTAAGTGAAACATATCGAGTATGGAGGTTAAGTAGTAGTTCAACTCCATTTGGTTTGAGTGTAAAATGGTAGATAAAGGTAATAAACAGACTGTAAACATACTTATTAGACAAACAACCTCATCAAATTAGACGACATTCACCCAGTCTCGATGGGAATCTATTTGCAAAAGGAAATTAATTAATTTCATGTCATTTTCATGAATAGAAATTTGAAAATATTTCTGGGGCGTTTAACAATCTACCACCATCTATAATTCAGCTATTTCCTCCAGGCATTACACTTAAGCAAAGGAAGTCATTTCATGCAGCAGTAAAGGCGTCTTCTTCAGTGTTTTGACAGTCTTGCGGCGAGCGCCCAGTGTGACAGCAGCCACACCTCCCCCGCGCAAACAAAAACAGCTCTTGACAACCACAACACCATATGGCGAACACTAAGCCTCCCGTCGGGTCATAACAGCAACGCTTCAAACTCTCATGAAGGTTCGCACGCCACTGCCCCGACCGCGCTGGGACAAACTGCACCTCATCGAGCTGTGACTTACTAACTGAATAAAACAACAATGCAAAGATGAAATCCTATTTTTGAGAGGATCCTGGGTACATGTCGGGCAAAGTCAGGTTTTCCACACATTTAAATATGTTGTTGATCGGTCTGGTTGATGCTGAGAGATGTTGCCAAAAACACCAGTAATAAACCACCACATTTCTATAAATGTATGATGACTCCGGCATGTAGCGGATGCTGTTGGAGTGTCAGAGCAAGAAGCAGCTCAGCCGAAATGTTGCAGCAAGATTCACTCATATGCAGTTGCAGTGCCTTTTACAATATAATATTAAAGTTATCTTTGAGCGGGAGCACAGGAGGTAGTGCGGTTCGTCCATCGATCCCAGGGCTGGTGGTTCGATCGTGGTTCGATCCCCGGCTCCTCCTGTCCACATGTTGAGTGTGGATTACAGATTGGCCTCATTCACCCAATGGGTGACCAATCTGTAAAGTGCTTTGGGAACCCGTTAAGATTGAAAAGTGCTATATAAGTGAAGTCCATTTACCATTATCTCTTCAAACGTATCACATGATCTTCCTCAGCAGATTAAGTTTGTTGGGAAACTTAAAGTTAATTCTGTTGATAATAATCACATGCTTTTACTTAAATAAGGTATTTGAATGCAGGACTTTTACTTGTAGTGGAGTTATTTTACAGTGTGGTATTAGTACATCTTCCACTACTGCTATAGGCACTTGCATGTCAGCTGTCCGTGTCAACGTGCATTTTGGAGTATATCTAAACCCGGATTGTGCCTTCGCAATTCAACCACAGAGATTCACTTAATACAAACCTCATCTTCTGCTCATTTTTTCTCGCCTGCACATGAACGCAGCTTAATACTCACAGATAAACACTAAAACTCCTCTAATGGTGGATAATCACCAAAATGTAATCAGCCCATCCTAAATGTTTGTCGACATGTCTTGATTTGGCCGTGCAATAATCTGCTGTAATCACATTTGCGCAGACAAACACAGAACCATTTAAAAACTCTGGCACAAATACAAAAATCAACTTTTAGTGCATGTTTTACAGCGTAAAGAAATCTGTGTCAGAGCTGATTACGACATGAATAATTACACAGGAAGATTAAATAGTTTGAGGCTAAAATACAACTTAAATTTGTAGCCAGAAGCTACGCAATTTGGCTGAAACTCTTTCCCAGATCGCAGGAAGCCTTTTCAGCATCTCGCCCAGAGGACTCGCTCCAGTCCGCTTTTGTGACCTGGTGACCTTTCAGCAACAGGAAGGACCCTCCATCCTCTTCTGATGTGAGCGCTCAAACAGCTGACAACAGGCGAGGACTCGAAGCAGGAGTGAGAGAGCTCATTATGATAATTGGAATCGGCCGGGGAGCTTTTCAACGAGATTAAAAACAACTTGATTAACCCGTCTGTCAGTCATGCTGCCCACAAACAAATGCGGCAGGTTTCCCTCCAAAATCTGACAAAATAATGGCGATAATGGTGGTGAAAATGCAACACGGCGCTGCAAGCTGACAGTTTGCAGTACTTACACTGACATCTCAGCATTAATGTGGCAATGATTTGCTGATGTTGGAAAGCTACACGGTGCCCCTTCACCCTCCCTCGCCCACTTTTATCGCCATTAATCTCGAAACCCGCTCACCGCGCTCGCCGAGATGTTTTTCGGCCTTTGTTCGCCCGAGCTCTCCTCCCCCGTCGATCCTATTCATCAGCCCCGATTGATGATGCCGGAAATAAGAGATCCACTTTACGAGGCCGGTCACTTTCGACGTAACTAAGTCATCAGAGTGCGCGTGTGAGTATGTGCGGCTGTTTAAACCTGCGGGAGAGTCTGCGGCGCCTCCCGAGGTCGAATAAATCTCATTTAACCGGGTGAGCTGATGAAGCATGGGAACCCACTGGAAGGCCAGATGAGAATTAAAGATCCATAAAAAGGTTAATGGCTGTTTCACCTCCGGGCCAACCGCAGTATATACACAGACTGAGTGAGCAGGTGATAGACGTTGAGATGTTGGCCATTCAACAAGTGGAGCGAGGTGCTAATGCTGAGTTGTAGGTTTAGTCCTCCTCAAAGCTTTTGTGGAAGAAGTACTCGTGTCGTAAAAGTCCAAATACTTTGTTACACGTAAAAGTCTTACATTCATTAAAAGTACAAACGTATTGACAGAAAAATGTAAGTAAGTAAAAGTACTTGTTGGAGTTATTGGAGTGTTATTACTGATGCTTTAACACATAACAAGCATTTTAATGTCCCCGCTAGTGGAGGTGGAGCACCTTTAAATACTTTGTATGCTGTTGGATAGTTTAATGTTATAGCACTGTATCTTGATTTATAAAGTGATGACATGTTTTGTATACAGTACGCGTAAAAGTACAATATTTCCCTCTGACATGTAGTAATGTAGAAGCGTAAAGTAGCATAGAATTGTACAGAAATTGAGTAAATGTACTTGGTTAACTTCAACCACTGGTAACTAAGCTGATAAAGTGCAGAAGTTCTTCTTCTTCTGGTGTTTTTGTCAGTAACAGAGCAGCTTCAGGTGCATTACCGCCTCCCTCTGGACTGGCTTTGATCTGCATACGAGACACAGTCTAAACGGGCACTTTTGGCCATATATTATGCATTAAAATCTCTTTGTTTTCCATCATGCATACTACATAAATGTGTCTAGTAATCAAAAGAACCAGATATTTTATAACCTTTTTAAGCAGAAAAGCCTTCAAATTAACGTTGGAACATATAGTTTGCACACAGGGGAGATTGTGGGTATTTTATCACTTATATAGAAAGCACACTAGAAATGGAGCTCTTTAATTGTGTCAAGTCCACGCTCACATCCAGATCTACTGCTGGTGAAACTGCACTGCAGGAAGCAAAATTGAACTGTTTTAATTCATTGTCTTTTTATATTGCCTTTTGTTTCTTTTTATTGCCATGTCCTTTTTATCTAAAGCAGTTTGTCATGTTGTTGAAAGGTGCTATTTCCTTGTCTTAACAGAGCACACACACACACACACACACACACACACACACACACACACCTACACACACACACGCCTGTCTCTCTCCCTGTAATTCACACATTTAAATTAGTGTTTAATGCGTAGATTTGAACATATATTATGATCTACAATAAAGAAATTGGTCATTCCTGCAGAAACTCATTTATCTCCAAAACCCTTATTAAGCTCTCACAGGCGATCCAGACGGACAGATCAGGTTGCCATGGGAAACATGTGGACAGAGGGGTTGGTGGGTAATTGGTGCTGCACTGAGCGATGGCGAGGGTTCAGAGATAATGATTTTACAAAAGGAGACCCTGCAGAGAGGATTCAGCTCTGTAGTGCAGAATTACATTACTGTCTGTTGTGGTGGAAGGGAACAAATCATTTTGTGTATTTAATTAAGCAGAATAATAAACAGCAAACAGAGTCAATGTAGTTCTGCTGAAAGGGCAGAGCTCACGCACAATGGTGCACTTGATGAGTCTGACCCTGACGTACAGATACAGTCGCATATTTAGATACAACACAGCATACAGAGGGCAAGGGAGGCGTATCTGTTGACCTTGGGCCCTTCAGAGTTTCTCCCTCACATATCAAACGTGCCGAGGACACCAGTGTGTTCCAGGTCAGATGAAAACTTTCACACAGGAAAATAGCAAAATACTCTTTCAACAGCAGGATATGCCTGAATGCATTTTGCTATTACATCTGCATCTCTCCGTGTCAATCCCTCCACTCGGCTGATTGATCGCTGAGCGTCGTTTGTGAAGCTCCAGATGAGATTTAGCCGCCGGCTGTAAAGCTGCGACTCGGTCTTTGCACCGAAGTAATCACCCGAGACTGGACAGTCAAAGACAAATGAATTTGCGCTACGTCTTAAAGCTGCAGCCACTTTGTACTCCGACGTGTTTAACCCAAATTCCTTCACATAAAACATTGTGAATAAATTGGCCGCGCACTAGGACTGTAGAAACAAAGTCAAATACAAATTCCTTCTTTAAACTGAGCCATTTGAAAGCTACAACCACTTCATTCCAGTTGTTTTCATATTAGTTAAGAAATTAACGCTGCATGTGGCGTACGGCAGACAATGGCATCAACATGGTGGTGTGAGATATTCAGCATAAATTCTGTAAATACCCACCGTTTGTCTTGTTATCTTTACGTCATTCTCGCACAGTGGTTGGCCTCAGAGCGCCATCTAGTGCCTCTGAGGCAGAGGGACAGCCAATTCTTAGATCAAAATAAAATGCTTTGGTAATTTACAAGCTAGTTTTTTGTTTTTTATCTAAATGAGCTCAAGAATTCATTCAAATAAAAAATGCGTAACTTCAAGGACCAGTTTGAATATCGCCAGCCGATCACGACACATCATCAGGAAGAAACAAACGTTTTTTGCCACCGTTAGCTACCTAATGTTCCCTCGGATTCAGCGACACAAACGACACCATCAGAACTCTCGTTTATTTAATTTTTGGTTTCCTTAGTCTTTAGTTTTCTGCATGTTATTTGTTGTATTCAATCTTAAGTAAAAGTTAAATTAAAGAAAAAAAAACAAAACAAGTAGTTATAGTTGCCTAACGTAACAAAACCGTAAGCCATTTTAAAAATCTACAAACAAGAATAGTCTAAAGCTTCACTCTGCTGCAGAAACAGCGAGGTATAGCTTTTATAAATGCATCTGTCAAATATATTGAAACAGCTCCATCTAAAATCGCCATTTACAAGGTTATTCTATCTATTTTTAGGAAACTATTCAGAGTTTGAATTGTGCTATAAAGCATTTGACCCCGTCAATAACAGACATCCCTCATTCTCCTTTTACAAGATGAATTTGTATCATTTGAAGCTGCTGCCAAAAGACTGTACATCCATTTGTGAAGAGAAGACATTATTAACCTCCGTTGATCATCCCGTATCTCTGGGTCTGGGTGTCCTTGAGTGAAACTCTAAATCCCTTCCTGCTCGCTCGCTTTTGCAAATTTCTCTGGATAAGAGCAGGAGAAGATGAATGCACTTAGACGTGTGTTTGGCAATCATTTAGTAACCAGGGATTTGAGGATTTAAGGATTTAAAGGCCTCCCTTCAGAAAGTAGCATCGTTTGGTTTCATCGTCTTGTCAGAGAGGGATTCTCTGCATTTCAAATGGCAGACGGTGCTCTCAGTTTGGCATGAACCTGTTCTTTATTTGCGATCGGATGAATAAAATGGAAACAAGCTGTAGAAAGACAACCTGAAACCACTTGAAATTCTGAATAAAAGGTTGTGGATAGTCAGCCTTTTTCTGAAACCAACCACTGACCAAACCTCCAAAGGATTACTGCAGTGATTTATGGCTTGCATGAATGCAAATTTTATAAATTTATTATCAGGAATTAACACTAAATCCTGAAAATGCTGACTAAGCACGTAAGACGCTGCAGATTTCAGGTGTGCGTTTGTGTGAAGATACAGCCAGCTTATCCTCGGCCTTTTCCCACTCCTGCAACTGAGGAAATGATGAATAAGTAATTTCCTGCAAACAGGTTGCGCAGCCTCAAGTGTGGGGATGCAGTAGATGGACAGATGGAGGCGAGAGAAAGAGAAAATGGGCTGGGGAGAAGAGGAAGAAGAAGAATACTGTAGGGAGAAGAAGAGTACTTGAAGAAGAAATCTGCTGTGCTCTCAGCAAAAACTTCAGATTTACTGCAATTTCATAATGAGAAGCAGCATTTATGTGACCATGGCTCCAATATTGCAGATTACTGCGATTTTATTGTATTTTAAAGTGTTTTTGCTTCACTCCTAATGTCACTCATGTTTATTATATGATTATTGGCTTCATAGCAGCTTACGGATGAAACTAATTGTCCTCCTCAGCTGACAAGTATTGTTATTTAAAGATCATAATCCCAAGTGCTTATAACTTATGCAGCCCCAAATCACAAAGTTCTCTTTAAATTTGGGCTTTACAATCTGTAGAACGTAACCCTCCAACCCTTAGACACTTGATCTGTACGCGAAAGAAGCATTTGATGGGGTTTCACTTTGAAATGAGAAGAGCAAAAGATGAGAACCCCCCTCCCATGGACAATGTAATAGGTGTTATCAATACAACGTAATGGAAAATACAGAACATATAATATGAATCAAATATTAAGTGTCTAAATACAATTTACAGATATAAAAGGACACTAGCAAATGTAAAAATAAGTAAAAACAACGATAAAAACTCACCAATACAACAATTTAGTTCTTGTTTCATATGTTTAGCAAAAAGCTGCACAGTAAATAAGGAAGAAAAAGCATAAAGTGGAGGAGGGTGGAGGGGGTGGAGGCAGTGCAGTAGACATAGCTGACAGTTTACAAAGGAAGCCAAGTTGTACTGATGTGATTAGATGTAATCAGCTGGTAGAACCAACAGATAATGTCAGCGTAATATAATAATCGTAATATTTTTATAGGTACTTTCTGTGCGTCTGTAATACTCAATGACACGTTCGTTACAGTTTCCTGTAAACTTATTAACAGATATTTGAGGATTCCCACAGCATGTTCGACAGGAATACCAATAGCTCGTGTTGTTTGGGAACAATGCAAAACCTCTCCAACTGAAGGTCTGCAGCCTTTTCCTTTCTATTTTAAGCATTTTGAACAAGTTCTCCATCACCACATTTTCAGGAATGCCTGTGTTTGCATTCAGGCGGCATCTGAAATGAACCAAATTCCTGCCATCTCTTCCCATAACCAACCTGGCTGACAAGCAGACGCTTAGTCATTCTGATGCAAAGCGGGCCGTGCTGATAGCGAGGCTCCTTGATAAAGCAATGAATAGAAGGCCCCTTTTTTCAGAGCCCACAGTTCCCATTCAGCCCAGATGAATAGACGCGTCAAATCCAGTCTGAACCCCCAATCAGAGCTGATCTTCGGGGCAGCAACGGCCGCTCTTGAGTGAGTCGTGTTCAACGGGAAACATTTACCTCTTTATACTCCAACTCCAACTCCCAACTTTTTGTGCCACGTTTATCAGGAGGCGTCTGCATTTCTCGCTGTGTGAAAGATTTCAGGATTTACTCTTTGTCTTAAACGGTTGATGTTGCTGAAATCAAGTATTAAAAAATGCAAACTTGTGGAAGTCCGTTAGACAGTATCTTACACTGCAAATATCAGGCTTTTTGCAGGAAAAGCGAGAGAAATGTTCATAATTTCAATGATCGAAACCGGATCAGGGCGCAGCATTGACAGTGATAGGATTATTATGAAAAACACATCTTCTTCTGTGGTGATATGATTAAGATATAACCGTCTACATACCCTCAGGATTACCACTCTTCCTTTTGCTGATATTGGAGTTCTGTTTGTAGCAAAGGTTGGGGATTTCGGGAGAGTGGAAGTGAAGGAGTTTAACTTCAAGGTGGTGTTGTACTGGACTGTCGTGGTGAAGATGGAGCTTTGCCTGAAGACACCAGTTGATCTGCATTCCAACTCTTACCTCAACGACTACTGGATGGATTGCCATGAAAGTTGGAAGAAATATTCACGGTCCCCAGAGGCTGAGTCTTACTAACATTGGGGATCCCTCGCTTTTCCTGCAGTGCAGTTTGAGATGGACTGTTTCTAAGGTCAAGAATATACAGTATTTTAAAGGTCAAGATGTTTTCAAAGGGGAGCAGACAAGAAAAGTGAACTGGCTTTTCACAGATAATACTTACTACACTGAATTTGTGACTTATCTGGCTTTCAGAGACCGCTAAGAGTAAATATACAAAATAAATCCATAAACAAAGACATCATTGAATAATGCATTGTGCAGAAAATGGTTCTGAGTCGGTCTGCTGAAGCGCGTCATGTGAAATAAATGGAAACTTCAGCCTGTGTGATTTAGCTGACGGTCTCCTCAGCACGAGATGGGGAAAACATTTGAGAAATCCTTTTCCGAAAGTGCAGGTCCAAGGTGACTCCGGCCCGCTGAATGGATATCATAGCCCTGCACTCATCTGCAGTCACTTTATAAGTTGCCTTACAGATATCCATCATATCCCCCTTGGCCCCTGACAGTGCAGAATGAGAAAGCATGCGGAGGGGCGGTCAGATAAATCACCGTGCTTACACTATTCTGAAGCTGCGGTAGCATTCATCATGCGCCCCGTGTACGAAAAGAACGGCGGCGAGGTGCCTGATGCTTTTAAAAATCCTGCAGCTTTTGGGGTGTGATTGAACTGTCTAAGTCCAGCACAGAAGCATGGGCTGAATAAGATAAGCGCTCATGAATAAACGTCAAAAAGACTGAGACGTGAAGGCTTATAGTGAAGACCTTTTCACCCTTGATGGTGGTTGAGGACGGCCCGTTGAGAGCATGTCTTGTCTGAGACGGAAAGGAGGTGAGGGATCGAATTCGATTCGATTCGGCACCTGATTTTTACGTGACTTCCTGTTGCCTTTCTCCAGCTGTTGCTCTAATGAGCTGCCTTGTTGGAAACTTTGGGTGCTGCCTTTAAAAGCTCCCCCAGGCATGACTGAGGGGGGGAGCAGACAGGCAACACATGCCGCTGCCTCACTGCAGAGGTCTGACACCACAACTTTCCTTGGTGGAGCAGGTCAGAGTCGAGTTTTCTTTCAGCTGCGCATTTGATGCCTTTGAGGTTTCAACTCCTCTGTCCAGCTCTCTTTTCCATTTTTCCACACAAATACTGCGGCCACTGTTTATGTGAGTGCAAACCGTATACTGCACATAGAGATGGGCGACGCTTCTCCACCTTCTTCTCCAAAACATCCCGGATGCGGCAGCCGCCATCTCGCGCTGGCGGAGTTATTTGGAGCCGGAGTGTGCGCAGTAGTGGCCCACGGTGGAGCACTGGAGGTGTGGCGGTCCTGCCCAAACACCTGTCCGAACCAATCACAAGCACACTCACAGCTGTCAATCGCGACATCACAAGCCCTTTTAATAGCATCAAGTAACTCATTACAACCAAACTGAAACATCAGCGTGATAAGGACTACCTAAAACGACAGAAACCATATTTGGGTTCAAGAAGGTCAGTCTGTTAGACTGATGAAAGCTGTTTTTCTCCATGTTAGTGCTTTTTCTCAGTGTGGAAGAAACCAATAATATAATGTACAGTCTCAAACAGCCTTTATGGTCTTTTGAAGTGCTTTTAAATGGTGTGCTTGTCATTTAAAACAACAGATTTCCATCAAGCTGTGATGTACTATGCGAGGACAGGTTGCCTTTTTCTCCTGCCATGCTTTCCAAAAAACTAGAATTTGTTGATGTATTTAATTTACGGAAAATTCACTTTTTAGGATGCTTTAGCGTGAAATGCTCTTCCTTTTCGGATGCACGAGACTAAAAGCTGCGTTCTCATTTTCAAACAAGCTCCTATTGTTATTCTTATTGTGCCACAGCAGGCGCAGAGGGATTCACGCTCGCTGACAGCGTTTAATCACCAAAACCCTCAATAAACCATGCCTCATTAGCAGAGGACCGTCCTGCTGCACGAGCCATTTACCCCTCAGCTCCACTCAACTTTATTTATAGAGCCTGCTATTTGCTGTTTTCATGCTCCGCTTGTAGAAGTAGCACCCGGGTTTCTTTTCTTTATTGATAATGGATACGTAAGTAACAACCAAAGCTGTGAAATCTGATTGGATTTCAGCTTTTAGTTCTGTTTTCTGTGTCGAGGAGCAGACTGCATGGTATGTATGGCTTTAGAAAAGGTCACAATGGAAGCATAAAAACATTATAAAACAGTGGCAGACAATAAAAGACATTAAAGAGTGATAATGCCTGTGTTAGCACACTGCAAACATATAAGAATACGGTCACGATAAAATGCTATGCTGTGCTGAGAACAGAAAGGGAGTTTGTGGTTTTATTAAGTCTTTTTATTGTACATGGTATATATAAAACATTCTGATCCGGACAATCCCAGACAAAGAATGGTCCTGGAAATGGATTTTGCTTTGATTTGTCGCCAAAAAATGTCATGAAAGGAAGGCTTCTGTTGTCTTTTTTCAGATGGAACATCGACAAAATGTTGCACAAACATTCATGGTTGGGGATACCCCGACTTTTCAGAATAATGTCGGAAGTTAAAAGAAAATTAAATTTTGTCGAATACGCTGCTTTGCCTGCAAAACTAATGACACTCTCACCAGCCTTAGCTGTACTTTGTGTTTATTGCAAATGAGCAAAAATGATAAGCATGATTCAAACATGATATAAATATATTATATTATAATATATACAGAGATCATATATATATTATCATCCGCATGTTGGCTAATATTATAATATATTATATTATACTAAGATGTGCCTTAATATACAACAAAATAAAAATGATTAAAAGGAAAAGCAGCAAAGCTTGGAATGCGTTTGCATTGAAAAATGACAAGTTGCCAATTCAATTTTCCATCGGCTATTAATTCCTGCATTATATCAATTAATCGACTAATTGTTTCCGCGGCGCTTCTGTTGGTTGGTTGACCCCGTGTGGCCCCGCCCCCTGCCCGTGACGCCTCCCACTCTCCTCCAGCGGAGCGCCGCCTCCTCCGTCAGTCCTCCGTCAGTCCTCCGGCGGACCGGAGCAGCAGCAGCGGCAGCAGCCTGTCTGGCTGGTCCCGGACGTGGAACCATTAGGGGGCTTCGTTACTTTTCTCCCTTTATTTATTTATTTATTTATTTATTTTTACCTTTTCTGAACCTTGAAGACAGATGACGCGAGACAAACACGAGACGAAGAAGAAGAAGAAGAAGAAGAAGAAGAAGTGACCCCCCCCCCACGTCAGCTCACGCCCATCTCCATCTCCATCACTCTGAGGCGCCCAGCAGCGGCAGGTCAGTTCCCCCTGCAGCCAGCCAACATCTCGTCCTGGTCACACGTTTGTGCAGAACAACGTGCGCGGCGGAGTTCGGCTTCACGCAAGTGAAAAAAACATCCCATGATATTCCGACAGCCGCCTGGTGTCTGGTCGCCCTGTAATGAGCCTTCTGATGCGCCTTCGGTGCCTTCTAGCGAGTTTATAGTTGCATTTATTCTACATTATGACTCTTTATGATATTTATCCCACTTAACACTTTCTATAATGGTTTATGGTGTCTAACAGGGATCCTCCTCGTCGCTCTTTCTATTGCTTCATAGCGCTTTGTTCCAATGATATTGTTATATTCCTGCAGTATCTGGGCGGGGCCGGGTGGGTGTGCGGGGGGGGGGGGGGGGGGGGGCGGGCGGGGGGGGGGGGGGGGGGGGGGGGGGGGGGGGGGGGGG